>JADBJO010004396.1:111520-161520 GCA_016801955.1 Conus betulinus | reverse complement strand
TCCATCAGGACATTTAGGGTATATAGAAAAGGGTTGATGGCCGAGTTTAAGGGCAGCACGAGGATTGCTATGGCAACGTTGACCTCGCCAGACACAGAGACCCCCTGAGAGGCCAGGAGGCCCAGAAGACCAATGGGGAACCAGCACAGGAAGTCCGACACAGCAATGGTGAACAGTCGACGCGCAAGGTCAGCATCCTGTGAACTGTGACCCATCTGAGTTGAGTTGCTGACATTTGATTGGTTCGCACGGAGTATAAAATGATGGCTTGCCCAAGGGCGATAAAGAGGAAGAGGATGAAGTTGAGAACGATCACAACGGGCGAAGGCGTACTGTTGACCAGCGAATTGTTTGGTGGTGACTGGCAGAGGGATGCAGATGCCTGTTTGACTGTAGAAGTCCCAGTGACCGTGGTCTGGAAAGAAGGGCACAAACGCCAACAGAATACCAATCAACCAGCAACCAGCAGTGGCCAGATGAGCCTGGGTGCTCTTGAAGCGGAGAAACTTCAGCGGAAAATGTACGATCAGAAAGCGGTCCAGAGTAATGAGACAGATGATGAGGATGAGACTTCAGAAGAGAGCAGTGATATAAACCCTGCAGACTGGCACACAGGGCCATGCCTCCATGACACATCTTTCCACACGTAAACGTTATGGTAAAGCCTATCAGCAGCTGCACCTATCACAGCGAGATACAGCCCCCCATGAGAAAATCTGAGGCACACAGATGAACCACAAACACACCGAAGCCTGTGGATCCTTTTCGTTTGATAGTCATCAAGCGAAATACACCACTGACCAAATTGCCAAGCATGGACAGAGAGGCGAAGAACGTCAGCATTGCTCGGTAGACATTGGACTGAAGCAAGTCATTACACGACGAGATGGCGTCCTTCGGAGCATGACAGTTGTTGACATTGAACCCTTCTAACAACGCAGCGTTACAGCACAGCTTGTAATTGTCGCCATACACCTGTTCCAGTCGTGCAAGGCCCTTGAAGACATTCTCCTGGATGTCTTCAATTGGGCAGCCTGTCATGTCTAGGGTCTGTAGCTGTGTCATCAACTGCAGGCTTGAATCTGCCACACTCTGTGTACCACAACCAGAAACGTTCAGCATCTGTACATGAGGGAACAGTTTTCCCAACCTGTCGTTTATTGTTGGAAGATGAATCCCAGCCATGTGCAAAACTTGGATTTGTGAACGTATCATGACAGGGCTACCAAGGGATTCTTTATGCAGGGAACTGTCTGCATATAAAAAGCCTGAGAGTGGATTGTTGGAAAGAACTAATGTCCGTAAATTCAACATATCCTGAACAACACTGGTGAGAGATGTGATGTGGTTATCACTGAGATCCAGTGTGACCATGTTCCTAAAGGAGATGATCCCTAAGTCAAACACCTGGCAGCTGGCTAGGTTCAGATAGACCAACATAGCATTCAATGTCAACTGCTCCATCTTCATCCCGCTTCCTCGAGCTTTCAGATAACGCAGGTCCGGATGCTGGTCAGCAGAGAACCAGCGTGGACACGTGAAAGCCAATCCATAGCACGTGCATCCGCCAGGACACTTTTGACCACACAGCAGTTCATCATCAGACTGTGGACATTGGTGGATGCCGTCACACACATGGGAGTGGTGCAGACAGTTGGAAGAGCCACGACAGCGGTAATAACCAGGGCACTGGTAGTCCTCACATCCTGCTTCATCCTCCCACTCTGGGCAGTCATACACTCCGTTACATCTGGTGAACACCGGAAGACAGTAGCCCTTGGGACACTGGTAATGCGTCTCTGGGCACAGGACGGGCTCTTGGACATCTGTCTGGTTCAGGGGATAGATGGCATGGCATCCTCTCATGAACTCGACGACTGCTGGGGGAGCGGGGGGAGGTGGATGATGTGGGGGGATAGATATCTACCTTCACATAGCTCATCGGTCATGCAGCCAAGTTCATCATCCCTGGTGACACAGTCGTTGTTGCCATCGCACCACGTGGCAGCAGCGTAACACTGCACTCCCATAACCATCGCCCTCAGCACACACACACACACACACACACACACACACACACACACACACACACACACACACACACACACACACACGCGCGCGCGCGCACACACACACACACACACACACACACACACACACACACACACACACACACACGCACACACACACGCACGCACACACACACACACACACACACACACACACACACACACACACACACGCACGCACGCACGCACGCACGCACGCACACACACACACACACACACACACACACACACACACACACACACACACGTTGAAAGCAAATCAGTGAACACCGTGTTTGAGCGTCTTCACTGAAGATGAATTTAAACAGCAGCCACACATTGATCATGCTTTCAAATAATTGGCTAGGAAAACGTTTTTTACCGAATAAAGGTAGATATTATGTTAACGCTAATACTAAGAAGTTATTCTTGAAGCTTGTTGCCTTTATCTCAATGGCTTCGCACTTTCAGTGTGGAGTGGTGTTGGTTACAATACGCCAATACTTTGAAATCATTCTTGAAGCTTGTTGTCTTGTCTTAATGGTTGTACATTTTCAGTATGGTGTGGGGCTGCTGATAATCAAACAGAATTAACTTTTTGTATAGAAGAGCAGCTAAGTTGAAAATTCCTTCGTATCAGTCACTGAAAGAAATAAAGAAACTGAACATATTATCTTTGCCCACACAATCTACAGTAAAATGATAGTTACGGTCAAAGTCTATGCAAAATGTGGCACCTGCATAATTTGCTGAATATGTTCACATTGAAGACTAATCTTTATTTTGCTGTGTGCATGCACTGATTAATACAATACGATCTTTGGATACTTCGGTTATCTGTTTGGAACTCTTCGTCCATTTCGTCAAGAAATGTCGGTCATTGTAGTCATTCAGATCAAGCATTAGGAAATAACAGCTTAGGGAGTGAGAGTCTCAACTTGTGATTGCAGTCCTAAATACTTCCCTAAATACCTCCTCTCTCTCTCTCTCTCTCTCTCTCTCTCTCTCTCTCTCTCTCTCTCTCTCTCTCTCTCTCTCTCACACACACACACACACACACACACACACACACACACACACACACACACACACACACACACACACACACACACACACACACACACACACACACACACACACACACACACACACACACACACACACACACACACACACACACACACACATATATAACTCTTTGTGAATTTAACTTCTGCCTTTTTTCATGTTGATTATCCTTCTCCATTGAACATTTCTATTCTTTGTGTTCTTTCACAGTTGTTGGGAAGATTAACTTCTACAGGTTTTTCATATTCATCATCCTTCTGTATTGAACATTTCTGTTGTTTGTGTTGTTTCACAGTTGTTTGTAAGTTTAACTTCTACCTAGTTTTCATATTCATTATCCTTCTGCATTGAAGATTGTCGTGCTGTCTGTGTACTTTATGGACACATTTGTGTTTGTATTCAAGTGTGTCCTCGCTATATGTTTTAGTTGCACAAATGTTGCAGTCATCTTCTGCATGGCCACAGAAAGACGAGCTACGTCTTGGACATCTCAATGAAAACAGGTTCCACGAGGCACCCACTATACTGTACAATCCAGACAAACTCTTTCATATCTTTAGCTTAGCTTCACTGAATCAAGACTTTCACATATTGTCCCAGATACCACTGTCTTAATCTCTAGCTACAATATTTGTACGCAGAGATCCACCGAGTCCAAGTCTACGGGCATACGGGCATATTACATTACATTGCATTACATTGCTGATTGGATGACAAGTTTACGGCCATTGGGAGGACAAGTTTACGGCCACGATGGATGCACCATCGCTTGATGTTACGGAAGTAACACTTTTAGGTGATATTTTAACATTGATCTATTGAAATGTCAAACATCATAGGCAGATAGGACTACTTCGTACAACTTATCCCAAATTATAGACTTGTCCACCCGGGTAACGCCAACTAGCAAAACGTTAATCGACCACATAACGTCATTGAGAAATGTGTGCTTTTGAATGGCTGCAGCGAGCTCTTTCCAATATGTATTACGTGGAAAAGAAATCGAATTAATTAAAACTCGTAATACTGGCCACAAACATATCACTTATAAATATTTGGACAAGTTCACGAAGATAACTTTCTCAGACCTCATGAATTCCCCCTCATGAATGTTTATCATTACACTGATCCAGAAAAATCTCTAGAGTTCTGGCTACACAAGTGTAATTCTGTTTATGGCAAGCATGCGCCATTCAAAACGCGTAGAGAGCAAAACATAGTGCTCAACCAAAGTGGATGACTGATTAAACACATGCTGCTTGTTTCTTACGCAACGATCTGCATGAAGCAGAAGGGAAGTTGGATGGATTAAAGAGGCAAGGTAATTAAGTCAATTCACTCAAGCAGCAAAAAAAACGATTTTTTTTCATGAACTTGTATACAATAAACAAAAACTCGAAGTCCATATGGAAAGCAATAAATGAACTTACGAATACAACTTCACAGACCGAACGTCCCAAACCAGCATTACACCAAATAAACTCAACAAACACTTTACAACAACTGCAGAACACCTTTTTGCGATGATAAGAACATTTGTTGAGTTCCACCAGTTCCGCCCATGACAGTCAGTGATGTTTACCTAGCTTTATGCCAATTAAAGCAGACAGAAGTCACGGACTTGGCGGGATAAATGAAAACAAAATCTGAAACTATCAGCACCTGTAATATGCGCATCTCTTACCTATATTTATGATTTAAGCATTGATAAATGTTACTTCCCCACTCAGTTCAAAGTTGCAAAACTGATACCCATAAATCTGGAAAACAATTCTGAGCCATTGAACTACAGACCTGTATCCATTCTGCTGGTTCACTCCAAGCCCTTGGAAAAACACATAAACAAACGCCTTTACCACCACTTTGGCTCCTACAATCTACTGAATAAAAATCAACCGGGATTCAGGAAAAATCATTCTTGTCATACAGCACTTACAAAACCTAGTAGACCAAAGGCTTACCAGTAAGCTTATTAATGAAAATAAATACTGTTGCGCACTGTTTGTTGATTTTGCAAAGGCTTTTAATGTAGTAGTAGGCCTCCGTCGGTCATACTCTCTCTCTCTCCTCTCTCTCTCTCTCTCTCTCTCTCTCTCTCTCTCTCTCTCTCTCTCTCTCTCTCTCTCAAAAAAAAAAAAAAAAAAATAAATAAATAATAAATAAATAAATAAATAAATAAATAAAGCTGACAATTTCCAAGTTTCACAAACGTAGGTTATGATACCAGTAAAATGAGGCCTTTAATGATAATGTTAAAAAATCATCATCCTTTTCATCATCATAATCATCATCATCATCACCATCATCATCATCATCATCATCATCATCATCATCTCATCATCTCTCTCTCTCTCTCTCTCTCTCTCTCTCTCTCTCTCTCTCTCTCTCTCTCTCTCTCTCTCTCTCTCTCTCTCTCTCTCTCTCTGTGTGTGTGTGTGTGTGTGTGTGTGTGTGTGTGTGTGTGTGTGTGTGTGTGTGTGTGTGTGTGTGTGTGTGTGTGTGTGTGTGTGTGTGTGTGTGTGTGTGTGTGTGTGTGTGTGTGTGTGTGTGTGTGTGTGTGTGTGTGTGTGTGTGTGTGTGTGTGTGTGTGTGTGAGCACGTATGCGTGCGTGTGTACATGTGTGTGTGTGTGTGTGTGTGTGTGTGTGTGTGTGTGTGTGTGTGTGTGTGTGTGTGTGTGTGTGGAATAGCCTTAGAAGAAGTATACATTTTCCAATGTATTATATATCATCGCTTTTTTTTTTGTTTGTTTGTTTTTGTTTGTTTTACCTTTTCATTTTGATTCAATTTTGTACACTTCGAGGTGTCTCCCACCCCCTTGTTTTGGGCCATTGTTGATAGGAACGTTTGAATACTTTTCCTTTTAAGTTGCTAAGTCATGTGTAGAGAGAAGACTGGATGAACGAAAGATGGAAATACTTAGGCCTATCTATTATTCTCGAAAACGAAAAAAAAACAATGCCTCTCCCTCGGTGTGTGTGTGTGTGTGTGTGTGTGTGTGTGTGTGTGTGTGTGTGTGTGTGTGTGTCTGCTATTGGAAAGGCCCAGTATGAGTTTGCCCCAATCTCTAGGAGTCTTCGCAATGTTGGCCTTAAAATTATTCCAATGTTTGTTTGGTTGGTGATGTTTCTTGCTCTTCCCTTAAGTCTGGATGTACGGCCACTTCCTCTCTTGATGTTCAGATCTGAAAGATGATCTATGGTATAGTTGCTTTGCTCCTGTTTGTTTAAGTGATTCTTCAGATTTCTTATCACATCAGATCGGCCAAGCAGTAATCCAGTTCTTATTGTTGCCTTTCAGCCAGTTAGTATGTCTGCTCTCTCGTTTCCTTTATCTCCAGCATGTCCAGGGCAGTACATCCATATGAGTTTCTCCAATGGAAGGCTGCGCATTAGTTCATTCCAAGCAGGGCTTCCCATTCCACTTTTCACTTTCTGAAGTAGGTTCATGGAGCCAGTCAGTATCATGGCTTGTTGAGTTTGTTGACACTGGCTTATGGATGTAAGGCAGTGGAGTGCTTGTGTCATTGCTTCTGCCTCCATTGTTAGACTTGTTAAACTGTGCGCACCATTGTCTTCCTGGATGGTTCGCCATTTTGATTCACTGTGTATCCCCAGCATGACTTAAATGTGATGACAGAACTGTCAGTGTATATTAAAATATCATCTTTTGTGCAAAGGTCTTCTGCCAGCATCTGAATTTTTACGTTGGTTTTGCCTTCTGGCCATTCTCGACAATGTTTTCCATGTTCTGGAGACGATGGCAATTTGGTAGAGGTGCTTCAAGTGGTCTGGATATTTTCTCCCATTCCTTGGTTTCTTTTACTTCTGCTAGCCGGCACACAAGCTGTATACTGTCTTCATCCCCAAAACCCACTTCATGCGGCGGTCAAGGAAACAAAAGGCACTCGGCTAGGACGTGGAAAACCATGGATGGGACAGTAGTAGTAGTAGTAGTAGTAGTAGTAGTAGTAGTAGCAGCAGCAGCAGCAGCAGCAGTAGTAGCAGTGGTAGCAGTAGTAGTAGTAGTAGTAGCAGCAGCAGCAGCAGCAGTAGTAGTAGGAGGAGGAGGAGGAGGAGTACCAGCAGTAGCAGCAGCAACAGCAGCGCCATGAGCAGTAATAGCAGTAGTAGTAGTAGTAGTAGTAGTAGTAGTAGTAGTAGTAGTGGTTGTAGTAGTAGTAATAGTAGTAGCAGTAGTTGTAACAGCAGTAGCAGCAGTAGTAGCTGTAGCAACCATAGTAGCATTTACCATTTTTCCTAGCATAATAATGTATGTCAAATCTAAAGGTATTCAGAGTGCTCTATCCCAAATGAACCGAAAGCGATTACAAACAAATGCAATGACTATATCTCACAGTTGCATCAATAAAATATGTGTAAATCAGAGAATGAAACGCTCCCTAATCCATAGTTTTAACATGAGAAACATTAAATCGTGCACGGAAAATGAATTACCCACCATACACACAATTGTGCGCAGGGACGCATTTGCGCACGTACGACCGCACGCACACATGCACACACACACACACGCACACGCACGCACGCACGCACGCACGCGCGCGCGCACACACACACACACACACACACACACACACACACACACACAAAACACACGCGCACGCGCACACACACACATACACTACTGTCTGAATCACTGTAGTGGAATGACATTAAACCAACGACAACACACATACACAGGCATTTAGAGTGTTTTCTATTCTAGACAGTAATTTGAAGGAGAAAAACGTTAACCTGTTTATCTATCACACACACACACACACACACACACACACACACACACACACACACACACACACACACACGCACGCACCGGGTGTCTTTTATATTCTGACGATAATTCCAAACTAGAAGAAGAAAAAAAAATCAGCTAACCTGTTTGTCGTTCCCACACTGGACGTAATCTGGAGGACAGCGCTGATGGATACAGAAGTCTTCATCACTGTTATCCTGACAATCCTGACGATGGTCACACACCAGAGTGTAGGGAACTCTCTGTCCTCGCTGACAGCGGTAGGAAGGCGGGAGGGGGCTCAATCCCACCGGACACGTGTGGGCTAACGGGATATCCAGCCACTCCGGGCTCTGGCCAAAGAGCTGGGTTTGCACTGCCCAGCAGTGACTCCGAGAGTCACAAGCGTGGAACGTGTGAACAGTTGGTTCGCAGGACAGACAGTCAACCCATATTTAACTCCCTTTGTCCGAAGTTTAGCAAAGGTCACTGCGACTGCAGAGGACGAGGATCGTGCATTTGACGCCTGGTTTCTGTGCTCGCATAAAAACGTTTGTTTTTCTCTCGAGAAACGGGTCAACCTGACAATGTTGTGCCATGTGTTCGGGGAGTCATGCCGATCCTGAAGTGTCTTTTTTTTGTCCAGGGTTTCAGCTTCTAGCTCGGCATACAAGCCGGATTGAACTTCCTTTCGGAAATAGTGAACAGCGTAGGCTATTGTTCCATCTGCCCAGGTTGGTAACGTTCGATACCTGCAAAACGCGTAACACGTTGTCATGATCAGCATGATCAGCATGTTAAAGACGACTGGCAAAGGTATCGTTCAACACTTCATTGTAAATTTATCTAGCTCTGGTAAGAATATCAGAAACTACCTCTACACACACACACACACACACACACACACACACACACACACACACACACACACACACACACACACACATGCACACACACACACACACACACACACACACACACACACACACACACAGACCCTAAGGTAGGGATAAAGTATGATAGAGAGCGACTGGGACGAATCGTATCGAGACTTCTGCCCATAATACCAGTTAAACGCTGGGATAATCATCAGTTCAGCTTGCAGACAGACTTACGCGCGAGATCCTAAAAGCAAGTCTTCCAGTGAGGTTTTGTATTATAAAGAAAATATCCCTAATAATATCACAATCAAACAGTGAAGAGCAAGAATCAGCGTGCCTTATACGGAAAGTTCATTACTAAACCAAGCAAGCATAAAAAGGCAACAACCGACAATACACGAAGAAAACACGTGCATGATTGAGAGACATTGTCAGCGGCAAGATTGCAATCGAGTATAGTTTCAGAAAATTAGAGAATGCAAATCAGCCTTCTCATATAGGAAAATTGTAATCTTAAGAACAAAACAATCATGAAGAGGAACTGAATGTGGTAGCACTCTTATTGACAATGAAATTAAAAAAAAATGCATGTCAAAATGGATATATCGACTAATTAACTGGGCAAAATATGAAGTCATTTCACCAGTCCTCACTAGGCGAAAACAAATAGATGACTCACATAGGATAATCCTGATCTAATGAAACTAAACATTGAAACTACCCATAATCATTTTATATTTTGGCCAGCAACCCATCCTTTACCTTTATCTAGAAAAATTGTTTAATGAGCTCAAAATTCTGGAAGCTGCTAAGAATTCTTCAAAGACTTCAGCATGATGATGTGTGGAACTCGGTCTGATTGTCTTGTTTTTTTGCCTCTTGCCTGCTCTTGAAAATGCTGGAACCTCTATTCGCTTTGCATCGTATGAAAAGACGCAATGTAGGGGCTTTTCTGAGTTAAAGCTGGCTCTGTTTCACAGACCACGAACATATGATAAATGTCATCATCATTTCGGTCTCTCCTCAAAGATTATGATTTCTTACACAGTCTACACAGTTTAGAGCTAAATCTATCTAAGAAAATTTTGTACGTAGATGTAATCATCGACTGGGAATCGATGTCAGTCAGGCTCATTTCCAAAAGAAGATAGAAAAGAAACGAAAAATGTTAGGGGGCTGTTAGCACAAATATGTCGAACGCAGAGAGTTTTTCATGCACAAAAGCGTGTTTTTTTAAAATGCACAACCAATTTCTGCATGAGCCAATTCTACTGAGAACCTGTCCTCCCACAACTGTATATCTCCATGTTCGTGTATTAAGCTAGACAAATACGGCAAACTGCAGCAGTATACAGCTGGCCAACAAAGATGTTTCATCTGTAAAGAATGTGCAGCTGCCAGCAAAGTACTGAAAAAGCAGATCTCTTTTGATGGGTTGTACCTGTTTTGCTATTCTGTCAATTCCCTCAGTACATTGATCATGTCTCCCTCACCCTCCCCCCCCCCCCCCTCCCCACTCGTTACTCCATCTCCCTCCCTCCTCTGCTGTTCCTGTCTTGACCATGCCTTCTGTCCCTTTTTCAAACTACCACTGGCGAAGAGAGAAACAGTCCTCTGACTTCGACACCAACTGGCAAATTACTCTACTGTGCGAGCAGTTCGCCGTTACCTCGCTTCCTCCCCCCCCCCCCCCCCCCCCCCCCCCCCCCCCCCCCCCCCCCCCCCATGCACTCACGCCTTGCGTACTCCCCTCTTTCTCTTTCCTCCACGCACACCCCCTCCCCCCCACTTCCCCTTCCCTCTAGCATCATAAACGGTCCCTGGAACGCCATATTGTGCTTGGTTTGGAGAAGAAGAGATACCTCATCTCCCAGATCAAGCTACCGCTTTCGTCTTGTTTTGCTTTTGTCTATATTTTCATTCATTCTATTACTATTTTTGCAGAAGTGCTGGCAGTTTCACAAAGTAACAACAAGGATTAAGCCTTGCTTTGACAGTTGTGGACAGAAACGGGAGAAGACCAGAGACAATGAACCGAGGCTTTCTATGTGGCAGAGCTGTGAAACAGGATCACAGAGAATGCCTAGCTTAACCAGTAGCATCTAGCAGTGGTGGAGGACCGCTTTCAGAACTGCTTCAACAGTGCTTTGGTCTGGGGGATGAGACAGGTACTCCTGTGTTTCCTCCTAGCCAAACACAGCGTTGCTGTGAGTGCTTGTGGCGCTAGAACGAGGGGCATTGTGATTACACGATTACTCCTATGTTTTCTATCTCTTTTTGTGTCTCATTTTGTTCAACGTATTGTTGGCAGGGTAAACATTATGCAAGATCTTTCGATGAAACAGTGCGAATCTTATTCTCTGGGTACTTTCTTTAGCCCTAGATCATTCACCTTTATCTAAAATGTAACCACATTTTCTTTTGCAGACATAGTGGGCTGCTGGTACATTTGTTCTTGTTCCATTTCATTTTGGGCAGCATTTTTGTTATGTTCTGAGGGTTCGTATTACACTTCTCTAATCACTGTCCAATATTCCTGGTATTCCACTCACTCTATCCAGTAAATCCACTCTTTATGGGTGGAGATAGTATGGGCGCTATATTAAAAGTTGTCACTAAAAATCGCCACTTTGTTTATTTGGAAGTTTCGTGATCGAAATAATAGTAAAATATGTCTCCCAATACTAATTACATGAATGCTCTTCATATCTTTTGTCCTGCAGGACAAAAAAAAATAATAAGGAAAGCCAAAAAACTGAATCATGAAATTATATTCAGATCACCTTCGACTACTTTTTTTTTTTAGAATTCAGTTTCTTTTTGTTTTCACCTTTTCGGAAGCTTCCCTGTTAATGAACTTTTTCTGACATATAAATAGAAATAAACAGCATTTTTTGTATGCAGGTCTGTTTCTGAAAGACCACCACATTGTTTAACATAGACAAATTCACTAATCGAAAAAACTTTGATAACGATCACTTTACCTTTAATTCAGAGATTGTTTAACATAGACAAAAATCACTAATCGAAAAAGCTTTAATAACGATCACTTTACCTTTAATTCAGAGATTTCTTTTTCGTCAATCTATTTAAATTGAAATATTCTTTCATCGATTCACTCTTTTCAGCTCTCGTAAGTATCCTTTATTATTTTTTTGTATTGAAATACACACATGTAAACAATTCAATTCTGTTCACAGTTCTCAATGGGTGCAATCCTCTGTTCATTTGCAACGCCTTTAGTTTCCCGAGTATTCAATCCCAGACCAGAGAAAGTTTGAAACTATAACACTATATCTGACGATTTTAACATTCCATGTCTTTTTTTTTTTTAGAAAACAAACTCTCTCTCTCTCTCTCTCTCTCTCTCTCTCTCTCTCTCTCTCTCTCTCTCTCTCTCTCTCTCTCTCTCTGTCTCTCTCTAGATTGCGTGAACGTCAGAATGTGTAAATGTTTTAAAAACGAAATTTTGTGCCTCACAAAACAACAGGCAGACGCACGTTCCTTACATGTTGGGATATCCACCAACAACGGGAAACAAGCCAATGACTACAGGGAAATGTTGATGTCTCCACAAGATCCGGGTCACATCTTTGTATTCCTGCGTCGTTTTGAGAACGGCGATCTGTGCACCTTTTCGCAGACATTCGTGTCTCCAGCTGGAGCTAAGTTCCATTTTTTGGGCAAACCACAGGCTGTAGCACCGACCTTTTACTTCGAACCCCACACCCTGGCATCTGGGGTAGCCGCAGCGTTCTTCATCTCTTCCGTCTAAACACTGGGTGACCGTATATTACAAGCCAGGTGAGGCCTGAAGCTTCTCCAGTAGTCCACTGAGCAGTTCCATCGACCCTCACGGTTTTCGGCTGGTTTCTTGGAGTTCTGGTTCAGAGAAGAAAATGTAAGTAAACGAAAAACGTAAACAGACATCAATGAATCTAACTTTTGCCTGAGGTGCTTTTTCCTGTGTCCCATTCCTAACGAACACAGCGCACTATGGGCTTATGCTGCAGTCAAGTTGCTTTTGGAGTTCACAATGTTCGCCGGAAAACAAACGCAAACAAAGTCGAACGAAACAACAACACGACGTACGCACCGTTGTTCTGTTGGAATTTGGCAGAACATTTACCGAGATTTAAAAAAGCGTTTAGTTGTTTGCTAGTGGATATTTCAGAGGGATGAAAAACACGTGTGTTTTACTACAACAACGTGTCAACTTAGCGAATTGACCTACACTCTCAGAGAGAGAGAGAGAGAGAGAGAGAGAGAGACACTTTGATATTTTATTGTTATTACCAAAGGGGTCTTTTGACAGGGGGGAGGGGGGTACAGAACAATAAAATTTCCCTCTTCCTTTCCTGCAAGCAAAAAAATACACATTCATTCCTTGTGTGTATCAAATCAAAGGTTAAGAAAAACAGATAAATTCGTAGCTCCTGGCTCAAATTCGGATTACTTGGAGCAGACCTTCAGGTCTAGCTAGGTACACGTTTACACTGAACACACCACATTCATTACGTATCCTTAGGACAAACAGTTTTGAGTATGCTTGTATGGAGCATTCTGTCTGTCTGTCTATCTGTCTGTCTATCTGTCTGTCTGTCTGTCTGTCTGTCTGTCTCTCTCTCTCTCTCTCTCTCTCTCTCTCTCTCTCTCTCTCTCTCTCTCTCTCTCTCTCTGAGAGCTAATCACACACACTGCCACGTAATAGCAGCAACACTCTACAGAAGCCCTCCTGATTTTAGATGAAACCTTTTGATGTCAAGGCATTGTGATAATGTCATTTAAACTTCAACATATTCATACTAGGCCCTTCAGATGAAAGAGTACACAATATCATAATACTGTTTTGTTTGTCTTGTTATATTAAAATTTGTTGTAATGTGGATAAGTTGTCTATAATGTACACACCCTTCATCAAGGGGGCTGTTTTTTTTCTACGAATAAACAATTGTCATTATTACTGTCATATTCTCTCTCTCTCTCTCTCTCTCTCTCTCTCTCTCTCTCTCTCTCTCTCTCTCTCTCTCTCTCTCTCTCTCTCTCTCTCTCTCTCTCTCTCAATAGATAAATAAATAAATAAATAAATAAATAAATAAATGTTACGTAGATTGTGGAACAAAAATTAGAAAACAAACAAACAAACAAAAACAAAACCACGATGTGCTGATTTGCGTGTTCAAGCAGACATTAGCCTGTGAAGTTCTCGCTGATGCACCAGTTGAGAAGATTATTGGATTGTGGGCAGCTGTAAGCGTGACACGTTAACCTCTGTATGTTGGACGGAACATTACGTGCCGTGAACGCTGGATTGGTCTTGGGAGAAAAATTACCTATATAGGGATTTGCAGGAAAGAAACGGTGCTAAACTAGGAATCTGGAATATGGAGGATAGAGAATCATGTAACCAGAGCTGAGGATTGAATGGGGTTATGGGTAAAGAAAGAACAGGAACCAAAGCGGAGGCAGATAAGGGCGGGGTAAGGTTCCTGTTTTGACAAGACTGGATGCCATGAAGCGAGGGGAGACGTCTCAGTTACCCATCTGCCATGGACTTGGAAAAATATAGGATCGTGGTCTAACTTTCCTATGATCCAACATGCTTTCTAAAGGTTAGCAATCTGTCAAAGATGTATACCCAAATAGCGTAGGCTGTTAGTTGATTCAATTGGTATTCTGTTGAAGGAAAACTGATGAGAGTACTTGTCCTGATGTCTTGTTGTTGAGAGTGCAGACTAATGTCTGGGCTTTGTAGGGTTGATGATGGACGATCCAGTTTCTTGACACCACTGAACAATGTTGTTCGACTGTTGCTGAACTGCTTTCGTTCTTTCTTGAGCATTCTTTGATGCTTTGTACATCAGGCCGTCATCTGCTAGCGTCAACACTCGAGCTATTCCTTTTCCGTTGAGGTCTGCGAGGCCTTTTTAGTTTAAAACATTATACAAAACAGGGGAAGGAGGAGAAACCTTGAGGTATCCCATAGAAAGTTTATGAGGCTCAGAAGTCCAATCTCCAAATCGTAGAATAACTGTGTTCGCTCCGAAAGTGCTGCTGCTATCCATCGTGTAAGTGTCTTGCTGACTCCATAGTCAAGGAGTAGTTCCACGAGAAGCAAGAACTGAACTTTGTTGTATGCCTTTTCAAGATCCATTGCAACAGCTAGTGTTTCTTCCTTGCTTTGGAATCCTTCATATACTTCATAGGCAAATGCGGCCGCATTTTCCCATGTACTTTCACCTGTTCTGTAGCCTCCTTGATTTGATGGGAGGATTTGTCGACTTTCAAGATCTCTTGCGAGTTTTCTGGCTATGATTCGTTCCGTGAGCTTTTCTGCTATATTTTGCATAGTGGGTGTGCGGTAGCCATTTAGCTGATGATGATCTTTTCCTGCTTTTGCTTTCAGGTAGCTGTGTGTCCAGTCTTCTGGGACATAGTCTTAATCAAAACTCTCCTCGTAGAGGCTGAAGATTCGCGTTCTTTCCTCTTCTGAGAGCCCACCCTTTCTCCAAATTTGTCTTGAGTTTTGTGATCCCATCAGAGTCTAAGATACATGGGGTTGCATTTATTCTGTTTCTTTCCTTCCATGCGACTATAAACGTGTGCCAGAACTAAGTCAGTGTTGTGTCATAACTAAGTGACAAATAAAATTGTTGCCACTTGGTCTTTTTTGCTTCTTCAGCAACTGTTTCGAATTCTTCAGTTTTCTGATTTATGTCTGTTTTAATAGCTAGATCAGGGCAAGGTTTTCTTCTTTCTCTCTGTCAAATTCTTTACAGCCTTGCGTTTCTCTTTCCAGGCTGTTTCACCAAAGGGGGCTGAATGATTTGCTTGGTTGTAGTATTGTTTCTTTTGCATCGTCTACTCCTTAACGTTCCTGTGATATCCCTCTCATTGTTGGTGTATTGAAAAGGGTCCTTCCGTTTCGTTTGTGTAACTTTTGATGGTTTCTGTAAACTGAAACCACAGAGAAAATGGTCATTTCCACGATGAAGAAGAACTTCCGCACTATGCCTGCTTTGACTTTTGGTCTAATGAGTGCAAAGTCAATGACACTGTCAGAGTCACCCTTCCTTTCTGTATGTGTTGGGGATGATGATGTCAGTGCACTAAGAAGTACTTCATCCAACATCACTTCCAGTGCAATTCATTGAGGATTGGTACCATTTTAAGGCTGCTTAAAATCTCCACATAGTGTAACAGAGTCTCCAAAGTCATGTTCTATTTCTTCCAGAAAGGTCCAATCCGTTTTTGATGTGTGAGTACCTGGGTGTGTGTATGCACTGATGAGTACAAGGCTTTTCTGATTACCATCCAGTCTTTCTAGCCTCACACCCATTAGATTGCGTGTGCTGCAACACAATTTTTCCAAGTCTATCCTGTACAGTTTGCTTTTCAAGTTGTTTTTTTTTATTACCATAGCTGGTCCTCATCCATCATGCTTTTGAAATATTATGAAGTCATCCAATTGTATTGGTCTGTGGACGGAACTTCTAGTTTCTTGTAGACACAGAACATCAAAGTCATATGCTAGTTTTTCAATTGTTGAGATCCTCTTTCTGGCACTGCAGCAGTTCCAAGTACAAATCCTGAAATATATTCCTACCTACCTTTCTTCTTACCCTACCTCTTTTACTATGCCGACTATTGTTTTGAGGGGATCCAGCTTTACGTACCAAAGCCTGCATCCGAAGATCCCCGAGATGCAAGCGAGACAAAGTATTTTAAGAACCCATAAGAAGGTATTCTTAGTGTTGAGGGGTCATACGTGGTCCCCTGACAGACCCTCATATCAGGGAAGGGCAATGGATATCCATACATGTAGGGAACGCCTGCACATATGAAGTCCATCAGTCTGGTGTCGCCCAAGGGCCAGACTGCATACGGTTGGGAGACTAACCCAACAACCATTCATCCCCTCCGTACTGTATGAAAGCATTGGGATTGGGGGAGGTCGACTCCAAGATTTAGAAAAAAAAAGGAGATAGCAGCAGGGGCTGGGGCAGGGATGGGGGAGTGGACAGCTGGGAGCATGATAGTGAAAAGTGTGCCTTATTAAGTTGTTATTTGTGTTTGCATCTCATTTGTTGTATGCTCGCTCAGGGAGCTTAGAGATGATTTTTAAACTATATGTGAGACAAACCGGCCAAATAAAGACAAAAGAGCTTTGCGATTTTGTTGTGTAAAGCTATCTGTGAGACAAGCCAGGCAAATAAAAACTTTGTTGCTTTGCAACTTTGTCGCTTTGAGCTATCTGTGAGACAAACTGGATAAATAAAGACAAAGAAGCTTTGAGATGATATTGGTCTAAGCTATCTGTGCGAAAAACCTGGTAGGCTAAATAAAGACAACGAACATGCCAAAAATTCAAAATTACATACCTGTCTCCCATTTCTTTGTGTGATTTTCTTCCAACCAGTCTATGCAGGCTAGCTGGTTACTACAGATTCTGATTGGACTTGTGATCAGCAATTTGAATGTGGCTATCATCCCCTGTGGCAAGCTCTAGGCAGAAAGGCCTGGACAAAATTGTAATTGACTTAAAAGCGATTGTACCCCATGCACATCTGTGGATACAATGTTCTTCTTTGGAGTTGAGGTCAGGGAAGCTGGTGCTCCTTCTGGAGAGGCAGCAACAACTGCATCATTCAGGAAAATGCCTAGCTTGAAATAGGGGTGGGGGTTGGGATGGGGGGCAAGACCACCAGTCATTTGTGAGTGTCACAATCTTTCAGCTTACATCAGCAATACCTACACATGACTGTACATCATAATTATTGTACAGATAAATTGCAAGCACATTAAGAATAGAAAAATAACACTGGGCTGAAAAACATTCATCGATGATGGTTTTTTTCCATCTCACATTTGAAAAAAAAATTCGAGATTTTTTTTTTTCACTGAATGGGTTTCCTTTGGTCAGATGAGCAAGTGCGCTATCAAGTCTAACAATATCAATGTTTTAAGCTTTCAACATTAGAGACTGAAGCCTGAACAAATAACTGTGACGTTACAACTTTTTAAAAAGATACTTTTGAGTCCTTGGCATAAAAACCCACGTGTTGGTCTGTTTGGTCTGGAAGCATTGAATCCAGCCTGAATTCAGTGCTGTGCCGTTTTTTCACACATTGTTTACATTCTTCATAGGCAGCGTGTTTGTCGCCACAGCGTATAGACGGTACACCCTTCTATCCTAACTACAGCTCCACCTTTGCCAACCTAGCTCCCTCTAAACCCAAATGGGAGAGAGAGAGAGAGAGAGAGAGAGAGAGAGAGAGAGAGAGAGAGAGAGAGAGAGAGAGAGAGAGACGAGAACGAACGAACGAACGAAATTTTATTTTACCAGGGTAATGAGATAAGCAAATTGTGCATGCTTTTTTTCCACCCAGCCCTGGGAAAAAAAAAAAAAAAAAAAAAAAAAACCTGGACAACACACAAGTCAACTTGGCAACAAAGACGAAAAAGTGAATACACTAGTCAACTTGCAAACTATAAGAAGTAACAGACTAATACTACAAAAGCAAACGACAAAATCGTGCAAGCATCCATATGCGCATGCGCGCGCACACACACACACACACACACACACACACACACACACACACACACACACACACACACACACACATGAAGGAATCGATCTAATGACAACAACAACATCAACAAACTGTACAGTACTGTTTGAACATAACAATGGTCACAATGTCTCTTATATTCTTTCTTTCGCATTATATGGCATGAAGAGGAATATCATATCTAAAATATGTAGTGTACTTTATTTTAAGTTTTTAGTGCCTGAAAGAGGAATGCTTTGTAAGCTGATTTAAACGAGCTGATGTTTTTTTATCCTTGACGTAATTTGGTAAGGAGTTCCAAAGGGCCCCTCCTGAATAGGCGAGGCTTGTTTTAAAAAGATCAATTCTGGGTTTTCTCATTACAATATTATTCGGGTATCTTGATTGATTTCGCGGAAATCGTGTGGTTAGTGTACAAGGAGCAAATCCGTTCATTATTCGATACATTACAACGGCTTGTGTTAACTGTAGTTTATACGATAATGGAAGGATCTCCAGCGCTAAGTAGTCTTCAGTCGTCAAACTAGTAGCTTTTAAAAGTACTAATTTCAGAGAGCGTTTATAGATCCTGTTTAAATATCTTAATGCGTTTGCACTGCATTGATCATAGAGCGTTGACGCATAATCGATAGATGATGAAATAAATGCATGAAAGAATTTCTTTCGAGCTGTAACATCGAGGAAATTCTTAATTTTTGAAAGTTGAAATAACCTTTGGGAAATACGTTTGCATAACTATCGATATGGCGTGACCAGGAAAGATTATTGTCGATAGTAACACCTAGAACTTTATGAGTATCAACTTCATGAATGACTGTACTACCTATGTGTATAGAAGGCAGACTGAAGGTTATTTTTTTGCCGTTTTTGTCGCGAAGTTATTATCATGTATTTAGTTTTTTGGTCGTTCAAAGACATGTGGTTCAGCTCAGTCCAATCAATTAAGTTATTAACATTGTTCTGCAGAGTCGTGGATAATTGCTTCAAATTAGAATGGCTCGAATGAATAGACGTATCATCTGCAAACATTTCACACACGCATTCTGTAATGTATAAGGGAAGGTCATTAATATAGAGAGAAAAAAGTAGAGGACCAAGAACAGATCCTTGGGGAACACCAAATTTTTTGTGTCTGAAATTTGGATTGTTGGTTACCCAAGAAAACCTTGTGATGACGGTTGGAAGAAAAGATGTAAGAAGAGAAAGAGTTTGGCCGGAAAGTCTATATAAGGCTAGCTTACGCAGCAGCAAATTATGATCAATGACGTCGAACGCTTTTGCAAAGTCAACGAACAATACTCCCGTGAATTTGTTACCATTGATATTAACGAGCCAATCCTCGACAAGGTTAGTTAAAGCAGTGTGGCATGAATGGTTTTCTCTAAATCCTGATTGATTGGGATGAAGCAAATTGTTCTCCAAAATATGTGACATTAGATGTTTATAGACATGTTTTTCCAAAGGTTTCGACAGGACCGATAATATTGAAATGCGTCGGAATTTGATGGATTAGTTTCATCTCCAGATTTATAGATAGGAACAATTTTGGCTTGCTTAAGAATATAAGGAAAATAGCTTTTGTCAATGCAGAGATTGTACAAATAAGTTAAAGAGTCTGTGATGATAGGAGCACATGATTTAAGAATCTTACCATCTAAATTATCAAGGCCACGTGTGCGTGTCTGCTTGAGATGTGTGAGATGAACGTAAACGTCAAACACCGTAATAGGAGGAACGACAGCGTCCGATGTTATATGTTTAGAATAACAAAATTCTTTTAGTAACTCAAGATCATTTAAAGAGGACCTATCATTTGTTATGGTTGAGGAAGATATATTAGAAAAATGGTGATTTAAATCATCAGTTGAAAGCCTTTAATAGAGGCAGACATCTTATCGACTTTCTTTTTGTGAGAATGTTAATAGCTTTCCAGATCGACTTAGAATTATTAGAACCTTCCGATACGAGATCTCGGAAGTATTTCTTTTTCGCTGAACGTAACATTGCCGTAACTTTATTTCGTTGTTTTTTTTGAATCTTGAAAATGTTTTGCTTTTAACAGCATGTCTCTTTCACGGATCGCATCCTGGATGACATCAGTCAACCAAGGAGGCTTCGGGAATGTTTTACTCGTTTAGTTATAAAGGGAGCATGTTTGTCATAGACATAAGTAAATGACTTGTGCCAGAATTGAAATGCTTCATCAGGATCAGTGAGCTGATACACGTTTGATAAAGATGAATGAGCTAAGTCGAAAAGAAACGCGTCTTTATCAAAGTTAGCAAAAGATCTGTAGGTAATAACTTTGTGTCAGGCTTGGGAATTTTTGTGCCTTTCCTGAACCAAGTAAGGCAAACAGGCAGGGTGATCACTGCAGCTGCAATGTGGAGAACACTTCAACAATGTTTTGTTGTGTGTTGCTGTAAATGTGATCAATCAGTGTTTCAGAAAGCGGAGTAATTCTAGTGGGCGTTTCAATTAATTGATTAAGTCCAAAAGTCTTAACTGTTTGGATCCATCGATGATTGGGCTTTAAAAGATCAATGTTAAAATCACCAAGAAGGATGATTTCATTGTCATTGAGTGTTACATCTTCAAGCATATCATTAAATCTGTTGACCCATTCTATATGTTCGGAGGGGTTTCTGTAAATGAATCCAATGAATAATGGTTTGTTTCTTTTTAGATTAATTTCGACCCATACACATTCTACGTTGTGTTTTTCAAACGATATGATACGTTTATACGTAACAGACTGGCTGATATATAGGATTAAACCAGTTTGTTTTGGTAGAATGGGATCAAGTCTCACGGTGTTGTAACCTGGAATAGATACATCTGCATCAGATATATTCTTTGATAAACGTGATTCAGCACAACAAAATACGTGAAACTGTCGGCCTGAGTTATATATAATGGAAGATAACTGATCTAATTTGTTGAGAACATGGTTGATATTTAAAAACCCTACTCGGAGGCCGTCCCTGCATGGCCACGCATTCACCGTGGGCATTACGACTGAGCGGTGATCACAGCCAAACGATACAGGTTGCAGTTTCAAGGACAACGAGTAGCTGGTTCAGCCAGCGTAAATGGCAACACGTGCAATGTATGGAACTAACCCGAGAATCTTAATAGGAATGCGCGAAAAGGAAGACAGCAATGTAACGCAAAAGAGAGAGAGAGAGAGAGAGAGAGAGAGAGAGAGAGAGAGAGAGAGAGAGGGAAAGTGGGGGGGAGGGGGGAAATGAAGATGAGGTAGGTCACACAAAAAAAAAGAAACGAAACCAGCCACCATGGTGAAGTAGTTAGCGTCGCGGACTCCCGGCTGGGAGGTCGTGGTTCGAATCCCATCAGACTCATGTGTGGGTTTTTTCTGCCCTGACCGGCTCCTACCCAGAGCTAAATTTGCTGCGGACTCTGTTGGGAAGACTGGGACCACACAGTCGTGTTTCATCAACTTAATGGATGCGTTTCTGAGAGTGTTGCATTCGTAGCATCATCGTAATCATCCTCATTCTCATTGATCAGCATAAAAAATGTCTCAAATTCTGTGTCCCTTCATGCCCTGCTCTCATGGTGACCTCAATTTCGATGTCCTTTCCACGTCTGTGGTCTTGGTTTGGTTTCGTCGGGGTCACCGGTATCGGCGAGTCCATGGGAGCTGTCGATGAACTGACGTGGTGGCACCCTTCGGAGGGAGAGCTCACACCTACGCCAGCTCCGCGACTAAGCAATTATTCGTTGTCAGTAGGGGGCTTAGTAGGTGGTGTCCTGCAAATGTTAGATCAGAACAGGCGCCACTGAACACCACCGACGTGACTCGGCAGCAGTGCAGGTCTCCTCCAATGGGTTGCCTCTTGACGACTTGACATTGACTGCTCCCTGTTGATTGCCGGTGCCGACGCTGCGGCGGGGCCGACCGGGGCTGTGGCTGTAGACGGGGTGTGGGAATGAGCGGCGTGGGTGCACTGCCTCTGAGGTGGCGCAGAGGTTGGGACAGCAAAAAAAAAAAAAAAAAAAAAAAAAAAAAAAAAAAAACCCTGGAAACTCCAGTTAGAAACTGGATGAAGGGCGATAAGGAAAGAAGCAGCCAAGAAGATAGACAAAGGGACGAAAAAAAGAGGAAGAGACAGAGGAAGAGTACACTCTAGAAGCGCACGCATTTCAACTACACCATTCAGGTTTGATCACAGTTCTCTAGATAGGAAGATGACATTCAAATTCAAGAGGTCCATTACTGTCAGTGCCTGGCTTTCCATTGAAGAAGCTTCAGGGCTGTCGTCACACACCTCAGCCGCACCATGGGACCAGGCCAGTGTTAGAAGGAATTTGTTGGAGGTACTGCACAAACAGATGGTTAGCACACCCTTAGAATGTTCTGACAGGTGACTGGAGTAAAGAGCAGGGAAGTGGAGAGGCCTGTCACATTCACAAACTCTCACTCATTGTGTCCATGGTATCGCACTAGAAGAAGACAGTTGGAATATCTTCTCCTCCAGCACTTTTTTCCGCGGTCCATCAATTAAAAAAGACTTTCCAGCATGGCTGTGAAATCAAAATTTCAACTTGAAGGGAGGGACAGAAGAACAAAGGAAAGGGAAATAAAAGATTGAAAAAAAAAATGGCACGCATGCCTTATACAGAGTACTCACGGAAGGGTTGCCATACGCCCAAAATATCTCCACTCGACCCCACTTCCCTCCCTCCACCATCCTTCCCTCCCTCATTTTCAATACCACTATTAAAAGCAAACACTACGCTCTAGCTCCTGTATACATAAAACTTATGAATAACACAAACGTACTTAAGATTATCTGACAAAAACATACTCTGGACCTTTACACTCCCCACTCCCCTTCCACTTTTTTCACGAGTTTTATTACAGACTTTCAAAAACACACTAAAGTTAAGTTTTGCAGCGTTGGTGAAGATGAAAAATGAACAATTGTGTTGTCTTTACGATCTCCGAGTTATTAAACTAACAGAGGAAGAGCCCAATTCCTGAGATTATAGGTGATTTAACGTCTACAACTCCTGTATACATTTGCATGATCTTTTCTATGGTCATTCTTGCATTCTTTTCCCTCTTTTATTCAAGGATGATTACCGGGAATATTTACCACTACAGGAGCGATAGCAATGGGTGTGGATACTTACATTTCATTTGTTGTGATCATAACGACATTCCTCATTCGCCACACCTCTGTACGTTTGATTCGTATTTCTGAAACTTCTTTAAGCCATTTTCTCCTCTTGTCTTTGTATCGTGCTTTCGTGTGTATATACGTAAGTATATAAATATCGCTATAGTCACAAGCAAACGGGATGAAAGTGTCAGCACACCAAACATCAGAAATAAACCCAGACGCTGTGTATCATACTCTACAAAATCGGTTGCTAACACATAAATTTGCTTTGGCACTGTGCCTTTAACATATGATTACTAGTGTTAACATATTTGAGAAGGGAGAGGGGGGGAGGAGGGGGAGCGGAGAGGGGGGGGGGGGGGGTTGGGGAGGGAGGGAGGGGGGGGGAGAGAGAGGGTGTGTGTGTGTGCGTGCGTGCGTGCGTGTGTGTGTGTGTGTGTGTGTGACACAAAATGAAAACCCAAATATGATTACTTTTTTTGTTTCATATATGCTGTTTCGTTTGTATATATATATATATATATATAGAGAGAGAGAGAGAGAGAGAGAGAGAGAGAGAGAGAGAGAGAGAGAGAGAGAATACTGCTAAAACGCCTAATAAAATTCTTAAAGTGCTCAACCCCTTGGGGAGCAACATCTGTTAAAAATAGGATGATAAAAGGAAGTTTTAAAATCTACAGATCTTAAAATCTAGATGTTTCGAGCCAGCGTTCTCGTCAGGATGGTTTAGGGTCGCCTACTGCCGGTGTTATATGGCCTGATGTCACTGTTTGCACGTGCTGATTGGCTGCACGTGTTGTTCGTTTTTTTTTTTGGTTGTTTACAGTTCAGGGTGCGTTTGCTGACAACGATTTCCATTTGTGCCTGCAGTTGTTTACTATTTCTACTTTTGTATTTAGGGTTGCTAAGTATGGTTTGCATAGTATTAACCATTTTTCAAATACGCAAGTTTTGTTATAATGACACAACACAAAAACAACCTGTGTACACTTCACCTGATGAAAGGTGAACAGGAGACGAAATCCTTTATCGCTGCGGTAATTATGGTTCGTATACTCAAATCTCACCGGTCAGGGGTAGTAGGGAAAGAAGAAAGGATCAAGAGGATTTTGTCCTTTTTTAATATAAGGAAACTCTGTCTTCAACGAATCAGCAAACATTTCGTGCAGAAACCGCTGAAATCTTGGAATGTTCTTGGAACGGTATATGCTTACCCCGTGATATGAATTCAAGTACAGAAAGCTGTTCATCATGATATGGTTCGGAGGGATGTGGATAGAGGCTCTACTCTTAACGTGGCCATTGCTAATCGGGTAATCCATGTGAGCCTTTGGATGAAATAACGGTGATTGTAACAGACCTGCATAAAAGAAAAAAAAATCAGCAAGCTTTTAGTGCATTACCACAGTATATTCACCATTCATTCATAATTAAATCACTTAATTATATGTGCGAAAGAACAAAAGAGAAAAGAATGTGCCTTGTAAGAAACTGAAAAAGAAAAGAGAGCACTTTTAGCTTTTCATTCAAAACTGTTTACAACAGAGCACATGGGAGCAAAGTCTGTGTATTTATTAGAATATACGTCGCAATTCAGTGATGAAATGACGGTTTATTCTCTCTCTCTCTCTCTCTCTCTCTCTCTCTCTCTCTCTCTCTCTCTCTCTCTCTCTCTCACACACACACACACACACACACACACACACACACACACACACACACACACACACAGATGCACACACGCACGCTCGCGCACGCGCGTATGCACACACACACACACACACACACACACACACACACACACACACACACACACATACACACACACACACACACACACACACAGAGACACACACAGAGACACAGAGAGAGAGAGAGAGAGAGAGAGAGATCAAAGTGATGATTATGTTGATGATCAGATTCAAAAATTATGCATTCAGATTCCATCGTTTGCTAACAAAACTGACAAGAAAGACATCTGCATCGTTTGGGGTAACCTAAATACCAAATTTGCATAAGTACCCAGAATGACATGGGGGATTTCTGCAGCCCTTATTGTAATGGGGCACTAATTAAAGGGTTTTTTCTTTATTTTTCAATTTCAGTTTCATTTGTCGTGTTGGCTTACGTGTAAGAAAATGAAACGGTATGAAGATCATGCACCGAAATAAGTCTCTTACAGATACACGCAAAATCAAGAGTAATCTTAGTGTTGATATGTTTCAACCTCAATGTTGCAATTGTTGCAGCCATGTGGACTGGGCAAATGAGTATGTGTACGACTTGTAACAAAACTTTCTTTTATAAACGTAGTTTTTCCAGCTCTGTGTGCCGTATGAATTTTATTTTTTTAGTAGCAAAATGCAATGAGTTAAATAAATCCAAAGTCAGAAATGGTCATCGCCAAACGCAATCATTTAAAAGTGAGTGCTATCTCAACATACTTTCTCTTTTTAAATTCTTTTATTATCTCTATTGGCCTGAATATAGTCTAGAGTGGCACTGACATGGACCAGGTGATGGTGGCATTCGCTACAGTGATGTTGTGTGATCCGAGCCCTGAGCATATTCGTAAGGGAAGCCAAAGGGTCTGGGAACATAAACCCTGGAAATCACAAGATCAGTACGACTAGTTAGCAGGATGGCAACCCCCACCATGGCACTGCAACCACACAACAACAGCCATGTCCAGCAACAGTACAATCTGAAATTCAGTTCAGTGGTTTATGTAACACCTCTATATCATGGATAACATTGGACGATAAACGAATAAAAAAAAAAATATTTGTTTCTACTCAATATTTCTAAATACACTCACTTAGCTTATACAGACCTTAGCATTCAAGTCTTGGTTCCTCATGACTATCTGCCCACTGCACATTGAACAACAACAACTGTTATATCACCATCACATGGATCTTACAGGACATAATTTTCCCTTGCATATTTTTCCAAGGCTCATGCCTCTTTCTTTACAAAGTTCTGTTAGTACCGGACGATCATATGAAGATCATGCACCGAAATAAGTCTATTACAGATACACGCAAAGTGAAGAGAAACCTTGGTGTTTGATAGGTTTCAAACCTTAATGTTGTAATTGTTACAGCTATGTGGACTGGGCAGGTGAGCATGTATACGACTTGTAAAAAAAAAAACATTTTTTTTTATATAAACGTAGTTTTCCAAACACTTGCAAGGATTTCAGGCACGGAGAATTGCAATGAAAGAACTGAATCATTTTCGCACATTCCTGTGCTCTGAGGTTTGCAAGGCTATTTGGTATTTCAGTTCATTTCAGAGCACATGATTGTATCTATAATAGTCTGTCTTAAAAACATCTTGAGACATTACACAAAGAATTTATGCAGTAACTTTTAGAGTTAATCAGTTTTGGTGCGACAGTCCCAGTTCTCAATGACTGCAAAAGACATTTTGAATAAACAAAAAATAGAGATTATATTATCATACACGTAAGCAAAGGCTATGAGGATTGCATATAATTCTGCTGTACAAATTGAAAAACCTTTTCCGACATGAAAACGTTTACATATACTTGAGCCTGAAGCACTAATACTGAACCACCAACACTCGTATCCATGTACCTGGACCACCTGCAATATATTCAAAGGTGGTTAGGACAAGACCTCTCCGAGAGTTCTCCCACATCTTTTTTTTTCAAGAACTTTGTCTATTCTTACATTGTACTCAAGTGCTGCATGAGACATCTGCGGAAGAGCGGGAATTTCCTGAATAAATTTCATGTCAAAATTAATCCCTCGTTGGCTGGTGGCCAAGCGATATTTACAAGAGATGCAGAGCTCAGAAGACCGATTGGTGGTGCCGAACCTTTCTGTGGGAAGCTGCTCAGTGTTTCATCAGTTGCCTGCAGGCCATGGCAGAAATTGGCAAATGAGACAAAATTTGTTTTGTATGAGAATACTGAAGCATAGATTAGGCTCACATATACATTCTTACCGAGTTCAACATTAGAGAGCTCTTGCACTGAACTGTTTCTTCGTTCAGTGATTGTCACAGGCCTTGAATATTCATTGCTATATGGTTTGGCTTGCTACAGCTCAATATCGTGTCCCTGCACAGACGTTTGTGTTCGATATAACAAATTTAGGTGTTCTGTGTAGTCTTTATGTGCCAGAACAGGTCTGTCACGTCGAATAGAGAGCTAGGGGTTGAGTCTGATTCAGCACTGGATTCTAGACAGAACGAAATGGAGCCGGGGGTAGACGTCGTCCGAAAACATTTGCCAGACATGGGTACAATTGGCACAAGCGGTTTGAAAAAAAATCAAAAGAAAACTAGACACTGAAAACTCAGTATAAAGAAAAATACAAATTGAGCATCACGTCTCTAGTGTCTTTACTAGAGTTAGCAAACCAGAACTACACAAGTCACGAGCAGAGCTACAAGATGGGTCACACCAAATGCCGTTTTCAGGTTGACAAGAAACAGAGCGGCAGAATGCAGTCAAGTGGTGTTGTCTGTTCTTCTTCTTCTTGTTGCTATTGTCGTACACTGGCTAAAAGACTCCAGGGATCACCCGAACAGCCGAAGTACTTGAACACTATGGTACATATGCATCAGCTAGGGATGAGAACATTACCTGTGTGACCGATCTTTTTATTACCCTGCCGCGTGGGCAGCCACATTCCGATTTCGAGGGATTCTGGGACGGATAATGTTATGCTAGGAGGAGCTCGTCAAGACAGAAGACAATCCCCACATACTATGCTGAACATGACAACATCTTGATGTAGCCTTGGTGCTCTAGCCTCTGTCAGTTGGTCTGACACAGCCTTAAGCCAAGGCGGGTGTTGTCTCAAAGCTCAGCATCATCATAATGGGTGTAGCTGTGTTAGGGATGTCGGTGTGGGCAGCACAAAAGTAATGCAACTGGGAGACTGTACAAGAAGAGCCAACAAAAACGTCTTCTGTTATACAGCAGAGATTATTGTTTGTATTGGTTGGTAGGTGTGATATGTTTGGCCACCACTGTAGAATGAAGACAGCTTTCTTTCACCTGATAAGCCTGTCCCCTCACTCTCCTTTAGTACCCTCTGTTGTCCTCGCCTTCAGTCCCTCGCTGCCCATTTGACTTTTTAAAGAATGTGACATTGCTGGAGATGAACTTTTAAAGTACATATGTCAATATAGGTATGCTTTTTGTGCGTTTTTACATCTTGAAAAACATTGATTATTACCCATTGTCGGCGACAAATAGTGAAGCTGCATTTGTGTGATGAATTTCCAGCCCACTGCATCGATCTTGATTTTGACGGTGAAGGGAAGGTTTGGGTCATTGACCACAAATGGCGAAGAGGACAAAGTGTACCCCACTGACCCAGTCCAGCAGCAGAGGGGATCTGAAATCCTCTTCACAGCCGGTCCTTTTGTCCTGGAAATATGACGTAGCACTCTCATGAACATGAAGATAGAGGACATTGTCTTGGGAACACGTCTGCTCCAGAAACTGAACCCTGAAATAGTATCTGCCATTGGTGGTGGACATGTGGAACCAGCAGATGAGCCTTGACATGGAACCATTGGACGTGCTGCTGGTTCTCTGAGGCCTGTTTGATGCTGAGAATACGCAATGACCACCTCTCTGGCTTTGATTTCCATCGTTCTGTTCTCCCGTGTGCACTGGGCTAGGTGGCCGGCTGTTAGACTCAAGTTATACCTATTGCTGATTAACATCTTTTTCAGTTGATGCTGAAATGTGTCATTCGTGTTTGAAGTTTCTGCACAATGGTTGGTATTTAGAATAATGATTATAAGGAGAATATATGCAGGAACGCAAAACGCAATCCCCAACAGAGGCCCTAGGCGCTTTGCAACAAACAAAACAAACGAAAAAACAACCAGTCGTACATTATATACATTCACACAGACTGACTGAAGTGAAGTGAAGTGACTTTTATGAAATCGCCCACCGCAATGTCATCATCCAACGCGACAAACACCACACACACACACACACACACACACACACACACGCACACACGCACACACACGCACGCACGCACGCACGCACGCACACACACACACACACACACACACACACACACACACACACACACACACACACACACACACACACACACACACACACACACACACACACACACACACACACACACACACACACACACACACACACACACACGGAATTTTCTTTCAGGAAAGGCAGTAAAACAGGAAGGATCACATAACTTTAAAGAGGTCTTTCTTGAAGCGATTTGAAACGAGGCTGAGGCAGTAGAATGCCTGATATTCACAAAGAGTTTGATCCAAATATTTCATTCCTGACGATTTAGTTCTTACATTAGGGATGCGAAAGAGAAGAGTATCTGAAGAAAGAGAGGAGCTAGTGGGATAGATGTAGAGTGAAAGATATCTGAAAAAAATACTTTGGACCAATGCCAGTCATAGATGAAAAATGCTAACTGATTCTGCACTGAACAGAAGCCAGTGGAGAAACTGCAAGAGAGGTGTGACCTGTTCTTGTCCGGCAGGCTTCCACACCAACCTGGCCGCGCTGTGTTGGACGGACCATCTGTGCCTTTTGCAGCAGGTAGTTAGGAGAGTCAGCGAAGAGGCCATCACAGTTGTCAAGTCAGTGCCTTTTTTTTTTTGCCAACAGAAATACTGATAGAATTACACCAAAGCCACAGTGATAAGGAATGTCTGCAGGATCACAACAAAGTCTGAGTGATACACGTGGCAAGACTCCATTTCGTTTGATGGTCAACTGTAGATTCTTGTAAATGGACATTATTATGTGCTGTGTATTTCTTTTGCAATACGCTTCTACAAACATCACTACAGCCATGCAAAGTTGGAGAGAGGGGTTAGTTTCCCCAAAAGACACAGACAGAGTACAGGACAAGACACAATGCATGTCGACCTCTTGGGTCTTCTTCAGGCGAAAACAAATAACATTTAGGACAGTGAAAACGAAGAACGAAAAACCACTTATCTTCTCATGTTCGCCACTCGTTCAGAATGGCCGGGCGGCGGAAACGAGGCCACCCACGAGGGGATCATGGAAGAGGAAATAGTGAGGGGGAGAGGGGGAAGGGGGAGGGGATATGAAACAATGGGGCTTGTAGCTTGTTTTGTAGAATAGTATGGTATGTTAGTGATGGTAGCGATTATGGTGGATTGGGAATAGTGCTTAGTGGAGCAAAAAAAAAATCTGTCAATTGATAAACAAACGACTTTAATGGGAGATGATGGTGATGACAGTAGTTATGTGTGGGTAACAAGTTGTATGTGGGGGTTGGGGTAATGCTAATAAAGTCAGGTGTAGGGAAAATAATATGAAATAAAAAAGTAAGTAAATGAAATATATAAAATAATAATTAAAAATGAATAAAAATAGGTAAATAATAATACTAGTATTAGTAATAATTGAATAAAAATAAAAAAAAATGATAAATGAAATAAAATAAAATAAAGAAAATTATGATAATACTAGTAATAATGATGATAATAATGATAATAACAATATAATGATAATGATAATAATAATAAACCGTAATGAAATAAAATAAAATAAATGGAGGGTGGCTGCAACTTCTATATGAAGTGGACAGTGGGGGGTATGGTGTGGTGGTGTATGTGTGTGTATATGTAAGTGTGTGGTGTTGGTGGATGATATTGCCCACTGGTGTTGAAGTGTTGGGTATGTATATTTGTGTTACTGTTGGATGTTGATGCTTTGGGGCTGTGGCGTACCAAGTTCGGCAATGAGATGGGTCTCTCGTGCAGTGCGTTCAAAGTTGTCACTCAGTATTGCCAGAGTGCCAAGACTTTCACATGATTGATGTGTTGGGAGTGGTTGTTGAAATGTAGGGCAACGGGTTTGGGTTCAGTGGTGGCGGATGTCAGCCAGGTGTTCGGAGATGCGTGTCTCAAGTGTGCGGGATGTTTCACCTATATAGATCTTGCCACACAGCTGGCAGTGGATAGTGTGTACAATGTTGCGGCTCTGGCAGGAGAATGTGCGTTTAATAGTGAAGGAGCCTCAGGGCCCCTGTAGGATGGTGTCTGGTTTGGTGAGGGGGCAGATTTTGCAATCAGGTTTTGAGCAGGGGTGAGTGTAGGTGTGGAGATTCTGTTCAATTTGGACCGCACGTGAAGATCTTTTAGAGTTTTATTACGTTTGAACGTGATCATGTGTCTGGTATGGAAGGCGGGTTTGTGGTTTTGTGCCAATTGGATTTGAGAATCCTGCAGATGGGGAGGGTGCGTGGGTGGAGGAGGAGGTAGGCAGTGGGTCTGTTTGTCTCCATTGGATGCTGGGTTTCCAGAGCAGATGTTCTGGACATGGCTGTGGTGTGGCTGAGAGATTCATGGATGATGGAACTGGGACATCCACTGTTTGTGAAAAATTCTGATATTTTGGCTGCTTGTTTAGTTAAGTCTTCTTCGCTGGAGCAGTGTGCGAAGATGGAAAAAATTGTGAGTATAGAATGCTGTCTTTAGTGTATAGGTGGTGGGAGGATGTGTAGTCTTGTATGCATGTGCATCAGTGGGTTTGTAGAAAATGGAAGTTTTGAGTAGGCCATCTTCGAGGGAGATGGAGAGATGTCTAGGAAGTTGACTGACTGTGAAATGGTGTAGGTTAGTTGGATGAATGGATGGAAGGTCCGGGCAAAGTTAAGGAAGTTGAAATCTTGTTTTGGGCATGAATGTGGCTCCCAGTCCATCATCAATGTACCTTTTGTATAATTCCGGTGTGGGGCCTATGTAGGCCATCATCGTCTAGAATGTAATCCAATCTGTGGCTCGAAGAAGACCCAAAAGGTCGAAATGCATTGTGTCTTGTCCTGTACTCTGTTTGTCAGTGTCCTTGGCGGTAACTAATCTCCTCTCTTTCTAAATGTCTATTTCTATTGTTTTCTTGGTCAACATTTTATCAGAATCTGCATAATACATAATTTGCTGGAATAAGAACAAATAAAATGTCAGTCCTTTAGGACATTACTCTGTACACACTGTGATATTTACTTTATTGTTCAAAAGACACAATTGTTGCCGCTCGGATAGTTCATTACTCATCATTGTTTAGTAGGTAACCAGAAAAAGGAGATAGCTAGCTAGGTGCGTGATTACGCAGACTTAATTACACATTACTGTCCAATGGGCAGTCATGAAAGAGGTCGGTAAGTGATTGATGAAACATTTTGTTTATGACTTTTCATTGTCGGATGCGTAATTAATAGAAAGGCGGTGTTTGGTGCCACCTTGATAAAGCAGATTGAATTCATTCTTTGTTGTTGTTCATGATTCATTATTGTGGGTAATCAGAAAATGATGATGGTTGCTAGCATTTGATCAAGCACATTTAATGAGCACATTCTTTTTTTGACTAATCTTTGTCTAAGGTTAAAGAAAAAGGTGGGGGGGGGGGGGGGGGGGGGGGGGGGGGAGGGGGAGACTCAGAGCTGGTGAAGCAGACCTAATTAGCATATCATCATTCATGACTCATCATCGTCGTGTAGGCTGTCTGAAAAGGGAAGAGAGTTGACTCTTAATAAAAGCAGGCATGATCATACATTATTGTTCATGACTCATCATCGTCTAGAAAGAAGGTAATTCCGAAAGGGGATGACCGTCACTTGATAATGCAGGCATGATCAATATATTTTTTGTTCAACATTGTCTAGAAGGTAATCCAAAAAGGAGATAACCAGCGCTTGATAAAGCAGGCATTATTAATACATTATTGTTCATGACTCATCATCATCTAGAAGGTAATCAATCTGTGAATTGACTACTACTACGGGACGGGCTGGAAAAGACAAGGAACTGAAAGATTTCTGAAAAACCCCCATCCACACAAACAAAATTCATGTGATTCAAAGTGCATTCAATGATTCACCCATTGCAGTTTTAGCATACCTGTTATCCTCTGACACCTAGACTTTAAGGTATGATTTTACTCTCTCACTCGAGTTCTGTAGCTTTTGTATGAACAGCAACTACCCCACCCCTCCTCCGCCCTCCTCCTCTTTCTTTCCCCCCCCCCCCCCACCCCAGCCACATACAAATTCTCCCGCCTCAATTGCTTACTTCAACCGAGTAGTTACAGGCTCAAAAAAGTCTTGGGATGTTCTGCATCACTTAAGATGTACTCATTATGCATATATTCATTATCACATTTACACGGGTGCTGTTTCAAATGAGCTGTAAAATAATGCAAAAAGTACCTCTTGCACCACAACAAACATAACACAGCAACAACAACCACGCGAAAAAAGGAAAATACTTAATTAGCAAGAGCATAACTAAGCAGCTTGATAATACTCCATCAGACAAAACAGCATGGAAATCAATCCAATTTTGCAACCATTGCTGGATAAACACGAGTAATTCGGTGAAAATGAATAATGAAATGCCAACATTACTGGATAACCAGAAATAGTTAGGAAAAGATATATAAACTTTTACTTCCATTGCTGAATATTCAGAAACACAATGTTTAAAATGAATAAACTTACATCACCATTGCTGAGTATCCAAAAATAGAATGTTGAAAATGAATAGAATTGTGCCACCATGACTGGATACCCTAAAACAAAATAGCAAAGATGAATATTCTGCCACCTTTACTGCATATCTATAAATAGAATGGTGAAGACGAATAAACATGCCATCATTGCTGCATTTCTATAAATAGAATGGTAAAGACGAATAAACATGCCACCATTGCTGTATATCTAGAAAAAGAATGGTAAAGACGAACAAAACATGTGCCAGCATTGCTGGATATCCTGTTAATAGAAGGGTTAAGATGGATAAAGAATGGTAAATTGATGGATATCCTGTTAATAGAAGGGTAACGAGCATTAAAGAATGGTAAAGATGACAAACTTATACCAGCATTACTGGATATCCTGTTAATACAACGGTAAAGATGGATAAAGAATGGTAAAAGATGACAAACCTATACCACCATGCTGGATATCTTGTTAATAGAATGCTAAAGATGGATAAAGAATGGTAAAGATGGATAAAGACTGGTAACGATGACAAACTTTGCTGGATACCCAGAAATAGAATTGTTAAGATGAATAAAATTGTATCAGCATTACTAGATGTCAGGAGTAGTAGAATGGTGAAGATGGATAATTTTGTGCCGTTAATGCTAGATATCCAGAAATCAAATAGTGAATATTATAATCAGAAATGATATGGAAAAGAGAAATGAGATAACGCCACTGTTGGTGGAAAACAAGGAACAAAAAATATTGAAAACAAGCAATTTGAAAACTACGATGAATATTATAATCAAAACGATATGGAAAAATTCGATGAGATTCTGTTAAAATATCTGGACACCACAAGCATTTGAAAACTACGATTTATAGAAAATTCGATGTTTCTGTTTTTCTGGACACCAAGGAGTTTGAAAATAAAATCGATTCACAACACATTGATGTAGATGGTTTCTTAAAGACATTTTCATCATCCAGTCTCCCTATGGAAAAACGTGAGTGTGTGTCGTAAGATTGTGACTTTTTATACCCCCTGCCCCCTCCCTAAGCTTCTTCATTTCTCAACTGAATCACGGCTAGCAACCTTGATCATTCTGTCAAATGAGACATTGTTTGATTTGTAAAATCAAGGATAATGCTCAGTAAAACCATATAAGAACTATAAGCTTCCATTAACCTTAAAAAAGCAAATCTCATGTGTGGTCAGGTAAATCAACACATTATCTTATTCCATCTTTTAGAGCGCAGGCAACAAACAGCACAGAGCTTTTTTTTCCCGGAACTGCCACCACATTGACAAATAGGACAGGTGTTTCACACCAACTTGAAAATAAAAATCGGTCAAAGAAGTTAGTGTCACAGAAATTAAGAACATGGCGAGTGCTGAATCCAGATACCATGTCTAGCTGCGTGGTTACAAGATTACAACATCAAAAATATAGCATGTCTGAAACTGCCTTTCATTTACAGGAAGAAGTAAAAGACTTTCTAGAATTAAGATAGTTCAATGGGCTGCATATATAGCTACAGCTAGTGAATGGTTTTCATTTTTATAATAATACACCACACACACACACACACACACACACACACACACACACACACACACACACCCCCCCCCCCCCCCCCTTTTTTTTTTTTTTTTTTTTTTGCAAATCTTTGCCAAATCCTTACTATAATGATGAAAGAACTGTTAACCTACACTTGTTTTCTCTCACTACTTAATTGATCAACATTATATATATATATATATATATATATAAAGGAGGAGACAAAAGCAGAGAGAGAGAGAGAGAGAGAGAGAGAGAGAGAGAGAGAGAGAGAGAGAGAGGATATCCTTAGCACTAAAACAACCCTCCGTATTCGCCAATAAGTAAACAAATGACACACAGTACTTAGAAACAATTATCGGCGGTTCGGGAACTAATCTTTTATGAAAACTGAAAGTGGCATCGAATAGAATAGAGACGTGCGTTCGCTTGGCAAATAAACAACTGACTTTGGGCCTTTCGACTTTTTTGTCGACTGACAGCTCAGTCTAAGCTTCATTAATGAAGACCTTTCACACAAATTGTCACAGGTCTGCCTTTGGTCAGATGATAATGAAATGACATGCAATAAATAAGAAACCCCATGGGAGAGAGAGAGAGAGAGAGAGAGAGAGAGAGAGAGAGAGAGAGAGAGAGAGAGAGAGAGAGAGAGAGGCTAATAAGTATGATGTGGATGAAACACATGCAAAGTTGTGACACAGTACAGGTTCATCTCTACATTGAAACTTAAGGCAATAATTCTTATGAAGAAGCCACCAGATCACAATGGGGTTAGACCAGAATGTACAGTGGTTTCTGTAAGTCCTGAGGACACTACATACGGCGGCCACAACGTCATAGCAAAGTCCAATGGGCCACACTGCAGGCCCATACCATGAAAAAGATGACATGACTATAACCTCTCTTTCAAAAACACAACAATGTTCCCTTTTAGCCATGTTTGTCACGGACGCCTTTTAGATTCTTTTTTACACATAAGGGATTGTTTCTGACAGGCAGTGTGTCAGTTTTAGCTTGTGTGGATGTTAGAGCACAGAGGTCATGCTCTCAAGCGTGTCGTCCGTGGGGTTGCAGCATCCTCTGACTTGACTGTCCCCTTCAATTAAAAAAAAAAAAAGCTGAATGTGAGGGGCACGCGAGAGCGAACGTGTGTACAGATGATACGGCGCGCGTGTGAGTGTGCGTTGCCGCGCGGCTGTGCGGTGCGTGTGTGTGTGTGTGTGTGTGTGTGTGTGTGTGCGCGCGCGTGTGTGTGTGTGTACGCGCGCGTGTGCGCGTGGGTGGGTTTCTTTTTTTTTTTTTTTCTTTTAGATACCTGGCCAGAGTTTCAGGCCGAATTGTGTTGCTCGTGTTTTTCTGGCAAGTTGGCATTCTCGAGATGTCCCTGGGTGGGACTGTAACTGTATTCAGACTTGTTGCAATCTTGGTTGGTCGATCTTGGGTTTTGATTAAGCACTCGATTCGCTAGCAGCCGAGTGGTAAGGATCCCCATCCTTGGGTAGTGGGCCTCTTTTGTCTACTTCATCGTAGCGCTGCAGCGGGGGACCTAGCCGTTCGCTCGGCCGAAGGAAGCCGCTGGTCTTCTGTTGGGATCTCTATCCCTACCCACTGCTACCTCTCCATTGGGTCGTCCAGGACCTGAAGTTCCTTTCGGTGGGGACTGGTTGGTCGAGTCCCGTCTTCCGTCGAGCCTGGGGGCTGGCTGGCACTTCCTTTTCTGACCACCCGCCATTCTGGTAAGAATTATTTTTGTATATAGAGAAAGTATTTTGTTATTGTGAAACCACCCTTTTCGCAAGTGAAAGAGGAGAAGAGAAAAAAAAAAAAAAAAGTTTTTTTTTTTTTTTTTTATCCCATTTTCCATCCTGCTTGTAAAAGGGGTGTGTAGTCGAGGCGTGCCAGCGAAGCGCTCTCGACTAGTTTTTTACCCATTCGGAGTGTTCCGATTGTGATTTATGTACTCCGACTCTATTTCTGTTTTCCTTTACCCAATTCCTGAGTGATTTCTGGGGCAAGAGAGAAGCTCATTTCATGGTTGTAAAAAAGAAATTCCGTATCTTTTGTGGCACCAGGACTATAGGGTTGTCTTTGTGCTAGAATGGTTTTGGGCGCTGCTGTTAACCAAAGAAGGATATATGGATGGTTGATTTCTGACAGCCCAGAAGTCTTGCTGGATATGTTGGTGCCTGACTGGTTGGAATTCATTATTATTTTAAAATATTTGTAATTCAGAACACAGACATGCGAGATGGATGCGGACGTGAATAGGGTGTTCATCCGACTAATATTAAGTCGGAAACAGGGACCTCCCCATCGCGACGCCCGCGTTGGCCCCGCTCCTTTCGTATTGTCTGTTCCTGTTCGTCCTGTCTGTCCTAATGTTTAATATATATTTTTTTTTTTTGGATGGACGTATGAAAGGATGAACGAGGTTCTTTATTTTTTGTGTGTGTGTGTGGGAAAGTAAAGGGAGTTAATTTCTATTTTCACACATAGAAACAAAACTGGGGAAAAATTTTTTTCTAAAAATTAAATGTAGATTTCAAATTATATTTTAACATAGAGAAATTAAGTGATAGTATAAAAATGGTTCGCACACACTGTTTTCATGTCTTTCTTCACTGCACCAACACATTTAGGTTTTATGTGGGGAATTTCTCTGAAAGACACTGATCTTCGCCGCAGGGCGGTTTGTGTGTTTTTGTTTTTTTTTTGGTCTTGGGTTTTGGCGCATTCCAGCGCCTTCTACCAAGGCAGGTCGCTGAGAGGCTGGCTCAGTTACCTTGGCGACTGGCAGCTGAGCCAGCAGTGGGGACCTGAGCCGGCTACGCAACTGTCGGACTGTCGGGGAGCAGTCCTCAGGCATCTACTACCTCAACCAGCGAGCAGTCCCTCCAAGCAGTCCTCCAAGGCATCTACTACCTGAACCAGCGACGCAGCTGACGGACTCAGGCACCGGGGAGCAGTCCTCCAAGGCATCTACCGCGAGACGTGGGTCCTGGGCTCCCTTGACAGATGAGCTGAGTGACTTTAAGCTGTGGTGTAGAAGGCGTGGAAGCAGCTGTGTGCCAGCCAAGGCAGTATGAATGGATGACTATTTTGAATGAATGGAGTATGGAAGGCATTAGTGTGAAAGGGATTGAATTGTGTTGTTGTCCTGTGAATTAATGTGTAGGTGTGTTCCTCGCTTTTTCTTCTTTTACTTGGAGGCACATAGCGATTAGTGGGATTTAGGGCAAACAATAGGCGGGTGACCCGGGTTCTGGGGAAAGGTGTGTTGGGGTTACTTTGTCCCCTTAAATAGATAGTTTCTGGTAGGTATCTATCCTTCTTCTCTAATTCCCACCTTCTCAGAACTTGCTCCTCATCTGTCCTCTTTTCTTCTTTAGTTTTCCTCTCCCCCATATCTGTGTGAATGAGAATATTTATGTTAGTGTTGTGAAAATACATGTTGTTTTGAATTTATCCCTGCGTTTCCTGGTGTTGGGAGTTTGGGGTGTCGACTGTGCCTTTCTCCGCCACTTACTCCGTCTCCTTCCTACCCCTAGGTCACTTGACCTTGACAATGTTCGTTTTTAAACTTTAAAGAAGATGCAGCCCTGCTAAGATTATTTAGTTGACGCTGTAAGCTAACTATCGTTTCTGAAACCAAAACAACGCCATCTGCTAATAATGACATAAATAACTATAACACATCTACTGGAAATCGTCCACCACGAACGCCAGTATTGGTGACCTCAATGGCAAGCTCGTTAATGAGCATAGAAAATAATACAGGGCTACAGACATTAACTTGCCTTACCCCAGCAAAACAATGTATATAATCTCTCAGACTGGAACCGCTTCTTACACTAGTTTTAATTACTTTGTACATGGATCTAACAAAGTTAAGTAATTTCCCCTTGTCACTTTTTCTAATTGTATTGCCCTTAACTGTCTTCTATTTATGCAGTCAAAGGTTTTTTCAAAGTCAATAAAGGCAACATAAAATTTACGATTTCACGAAAATCATTTCCGAACAAACGCAACAAGAATAACCATATGGTCAATAGTAGATTAACTCTTTTTGGACCCAGCTTGACGTTCTCCCGTAATGTTATCAAATTCAATCGATTTCTATAATCTACCATTAAAACTAGTACTATACGTTTTACTACTAATGTCAACCAGAGAGATACCCCTATAATTATGAGAGAGAGAGAGAGAGAGAGAGAGAGGGGAGGAGAGCAGAACACGATTGACACAATTGACACAAATTATATCACGTTCCTCGTATAATATCTGATTTATTGCGTGAAATTTTGACCTGGTCACTTACCAATTTGACAGCTAGGTATCGTTGAATGATGGTTGATCTGCACGGGTTCGGAGAGAAACTACGCTTGATGTATACTTTCAAAGCAGAGTTGGTTTTTAAATGAACATAAATTGTTCCATGTGAATCAAGACAAGACAAAACAGTGATGTGTGGTCGCTTGATCTGTCTGCCCCATCCCATCACAAGGAGGTTGCAGTTTCTCACTGACCAGTACACTCATCAGTAGCAGTGCGGTGGGGGGGGGGGGGGGGGGGGGTGATAGGATAGCTCATTCAAAAAAAAAATGTTACGTTGTATACACACATATTAGACCAGACCCTTTAGCCAGGTCTGCAGAAATGTGAATGTATTTGTAAAGAGATAAGTTTTAAGTTACCTTTCTAAAGGCAATAGTGGCTGAAGTTGTCAGGTAGAGGACGAATAGGATGAAGTCCTTCCAATGAGTCTATAAACCGGGGTTCCGCGTGTCAACGCGCGCAAAACAGCTTGCACACATGTAAAATCTGGTCACCAACTTTTGGACAGAAAAGGCCAGTTATTCTGACGACACGTATACATATACCATTCATCTTCCGTGAAAGAAATGAAAGAGTGGGTAAAAAACTAAGCGACTTGCATTTGTCTGAATGATACAAACGAATAATTAGCGTTTGCAGGCGGCTGTTCAGATGATACTACCCAGGTAGGCAGCCCGTTGTTTAAACGAGTGCAGACTGTAAAGCACCAAGAGATTATCTAAACGAGGATAGCCGCTATGTAAGCACTCTCAATGAAAAAAAAAAAAGGTATAGTTCATACAGCAAGGTTCTTCTTCTTCTGTGTCGATTTTTGGTTGCGTCAGACCTTCAGTCCTGTCGCCACAATGAATTCCACAGTCTTCTTGAGTCTTGACGGCTGCCCCAAGCTGCATCTGCAACTCTCCACCCTCTGGCCAGGTGTGACGCCGTAGAACAGCATGGGCTGGACAGTGTTGGAGGACGTGTTCTGGGGTCTGAGAATCCAGTGCCACATGCACATTCGTCCATGTGGGCAATCTTGATTCAGCTGAGATAGCTCAGTAGTCGACAGTGGCCCGCTCTCAGTCTGAAGAGGATTGTTTGCTGATACATTTGCGTCACACTTAGCACAAATGCATGCACGCACTCAGCTCAGCATTCACTCCGTGCACACGCAGTTGCTCCAAACAACCAGAAGGCGCGCTACAATATCTCTTCTTCTCCCCCTCCTCTCCGGGGAATAATTTACTAAATGATAATCAACTTTACCATCATACACAACAGGTTTGTTTTCTAAAAAATTATGTTATTCCTCCTCTCCAGTGGAGGTACAAACATTCCACAGATCCACTAGCTGGGACCAAATTTCATCTCATTATACATAGTGATTCACACGTACATCTTTTAGCGGTTTCTCCTCCTCACTGAGAAAAAATTTATACATTCTCCAAAGAAGAATCACAGATGGCTTAAAATACTGAGACAATATCTGACTTCCGAACTCAGGGGGGCAATCAAAAATCATAGTGGGTCAACATGACAACACTTTCAATGTTTTCTCACGACTGTCGCAATCGTTGTCGTCTTCAACTAGGTTCTCCAACTCTGGAGACAATTAGATGCTGCCACTGCACTGGACCCCAAATACTGTGCGACTGCCACAGTCGCCTATCCTGTTACTGGTGCTGCCACAGCACTGGACCCCAAATACTTGTGCGACTGCCACAGTCGCCTATCCCGTTACCGGTGCTGCCACATCACTGGGAACAGCTGAAACACGAATGAAATCCGAATGAAATCCGTAAGTAATCTATTTCAAAATCTCTGATTCATGATAAATTCTTTTCCCTTTTTCCTTTTCTTAACTCTCTCTCTTTTCTCTCCCCATCTGTCTATACCCTCACCTGGTAATGGTAGTTTGCAGGTGAATTTCGTTCTGCGGTTCCAAACAACCTGTCTGGTCAGTGTCCCCAAGCCATCTCCTTCTTATACTTTATTTTTTCCCTTCTCCGCTCTTCCTGAGTATATTATCAGTGAGTACTCCTCTAACTTTATGCATTACCAGCCCTTGGTTACTTGACCAATGGACAACGTCCGTCCATTTTCCTAAGCGATTCAACCAATAGTCGCACCCCTACGTCCATAGCCACCAGCGACGCTGATCACACTGGTCAGGCCACGTAAATTGTCCTTTCTTTTACCTTTCCTTTTCCCTACCTAGGGAAATGCTTTATATTAAATAAGGGCGTACGCGACGGAACGTTACATGTCGCCATGTGAGGCTACGTCACATGACACCCCCATCCCAGGATGAAAAAAAAAAAAACAAAACTTTTCGCCAAGAAAAAAAAAAAAATTAAACAGACATATCTAGCGATTATACAACTTCAACCATCAATCATCAATTTTTCATGACACAAGCGTTTCCATCAATGCACAGAACTAACCTTTATGAACATCATAAAGATCCAAAATCACATTTCAAAATCTTAGTTTAAAAAAAGGCAAAAACAGTTTTTTTTTTTTTAAAAAAAAAAAATCAAATTTATTCTCCATCACAAATCGCGAGCTACACAGACACAAAAAAACATATCATAATACTGATCATTCCAAAAGCCAATCACGTTTATATGTACCCAAAATGTAAACGCAGTTTTTTTTTGCCTGTTCTCACATTAACATGTGTTCCAAAATCTCACAAAATGAGAATTTTCCTCATGACTCACTTGATGAGAAAAATTTGCCAAGTGAAAAGTCTTTCTTCAAGCAAGAATATATAATATAGCAGTCCACTCGAATGTAAAACACTTTTTTTTTCATTTTTCAATGATGAACCGACGTGGAAAAAAGCAACACTTGTAACACATCAAATGAAGTATTCTGCACACATTCACAAAGTAACATCCTACTATGAGACGCCAATGCCAATACATATGCACTTTTGGAAAAAAGATCAGTCACAACTACTTATTGATTCAGATTGACAGTAGCACGCACAACACTGCCAAAATATCAATAAAGTATGTACACAATAAAAACGAACAGCAGAAACTGTCTTTTTTATGCAGTTACAGCTGCACGAAGGATACTGTGCACTCACGCATGGGACAAAAAATCTGCCATGACATTCTGAGTTCCAGGTAATGCTCAATGTCAAACTTGAACTCTGCAATGACAAAGCCCATCTTAACAGCCTGCTATTTTGGGTCTTGGATGACTGCAAAAACGTCAATGGCCTGTGGTCGGTTTGTAACCAAAACTGTCTTCCAGTAAGGAATCTGGCAAATTTCTCATAGCCCAAACAATAGCAAGACACTCCCTCTCAATTGTTGAGTATTTGACTTGTGTGTTAGAGAACTTTTTACTTGCATATTACACAGGGTGTAACAATCCATTCTTTTCTTGCAAAAGTACAGCTCCCATGCCTTTGGAGCTGGCATCAGTTCTCAAAACAAAATCCTCTGAAAGAGAGGGCAAAAGCAGCACAGGGAATGAACTGAGGGTGTTTTGAAACACATTCAGAGCTTTCTGGCACTCATCTGACTAGACGATTCTTAAATAAATGTCAGCGAACCGCCAGAGAAACGTGGACAAACGAGTCACCAGACAAAACCACAACGCGTTTCGACCTCTTAGGTCTTCTTCAGGTGCAACAAAAATGAAACAAATAACGAAAATGCACTTAGCTTTGATCGCTTCTGTGTTCAGTACTGAACACAGAAGCGATCAAAGCTAAGTGCATTTCGTTATTTGTTTCATTTTTGTTGCACCTGAAGAAGACCTAAGAGGTCGAAACGCTTTGTGGTTTGTCTGTGACTCGTTTGTCTACGTTTCTCTGGGCGGTTCGCTGACATTTATTTAAGATTTGTTTAGATTTCCGCCTGCAGTCGTTTCACTTTGCGACCTGACTAGACGATATTTTTTGTTTTTTTGTTCCTTTTGTAAGTCACTGAAAGGGGCTGTCAAGGACGCAAAGTGCAGTACATATCTTCTGTAATAGGACAACAATCCAAGGAGTGATCTCATCTGTTTCTTTGTAGTGGGTCTCTTCAAGGCCAAGATCTTTTCTACTTTCTTTTCCTCTGGTGTCATTTTCCCAACAGAAATGAGATGACCAAAACACTCAAGAGTCTGGAATCCAGCACAAATTTTGGATGGTCTAGCCATCAGAACAAAATTCCGGAGTTTACAAGAAACAGCTCTCAAGTTATCCAGAAGATCATTCCATAACTTTGCAGCAAGCAAAATGTCATCAAAAAAACTTACTGCTCCACACTCATGAAGTTTTAGTGCGCGCATCATTGTGGCAAAAGAAGCTGGGCGTTTTGTAATCCAAATGGCATTTTCGTCCATTGAAACAGTCCAAAAGGTGTCTGAAAAGCTGTTTTTTCCCTTGTCTGCTTCAGCCATTGGGATTTGCCAATACCCTTTAGTTAAGTTTATTTTGAAAAAATACTTTCCTTCTGACAGATGACAAGGAAACTCTTCAATATCTGCGATAGGTTCTGCATCAAACACAGTGATTTTGTTTAACTTCCTGTTATCGATGCAAAACCGCACCGAGCCATCAGGTTTGTCCACCAATACAACTGGTGAGCTGTATGGTGACGAGGACGGTTCTATAACTTTCAACTCGAGCATAACTTGAATCTCTCTTTCGACAACCTGTTTTTTCGCAAATAGGAGGAGATATGGTTTGACTTGGACTGGGTTTCCGTACTCAACTGAATAGTATGGGGTTCAGTGATGTCACTGTCCCTGGGGTATCAGTCAGGACATCCTGAAAGTCCTTCAAAATACCTTCCAATGGTTCTTTCTGAATCAAAGATAAATTATCACACAAAACAACAGCATGATAAGTGTTTCCTTGACAGAAAGAGTGAGCAGAGGTGCAGTATCATCTATACTGGTAGATGTTAACAACCCCACATTTGTTGTTTGCACACAGTCTTTGCTCTGTCTCTGTATGTGACATCAGGTACAAAATCAGAACCAATGATTTCTGTAATGCCACATCTGTTCCAGACACTGGACATATCCATTCAATTGACTCGTTAATGGCAACGTTTGTATGTTCAACATGCTTTTTTCTAGCATGTTTACATGGAATACCTTTTTTCAGCATTTGCCATTTTCACTTTGTAGATAACTCCAGAAAGTTTGTTGTCTTGTCCAGGTACATGCCTGCAGAGGATGTCAGAGTCCAGTATGTACGTCGACTTGTCCGTTGTATGTCAGAGATGGTCTGCTTTGCAGTGGAAAGTATAGTCGTCAGTATCTCGTCGCTTCTCTGCATAGTCTTCAAAATGTCTGGCCTAACTTGTAGTTCATCCAGTTTTGAAACCTTGAGTGGTTTTGGTGGTTTTCCCTGCTCTACAACTTTTGATCTTGTACTGATGAAAAAAGGAACGAAAGATCATCCGGCAAACCCATGTACTGTCGCGACATCTGGTAGATTTCTCAAAATCAAATTGCAAACTAGATTCTCAAGACCACAGGTGGTAAGCGACCTGGAGTAGTATGGTGTATCGACGGAAATTTTTGCAAGTGGAAAAGTTTCAATTTTTCCACCAAACAATCTGCATCTCCGAACACTGTCAATATACTTGTCAGGTAGAACAAAAGATTTCCTTACACAAGCTGTGGTGCAACCTGTATCTCGCAAAACAGAACCTTGTACACCATTAATGGCATAATCCGCCTTACGAAGACCATCAATGGACTGATCTGGGCCAAAACAGGACCTTCCTCACATCCAGTGGAAACAAATCCAGTCTTTGTTCCACTTCCTTTGAAAGGACAGTCCTGTTTTAAATGGAATTTGCCCTCACAAAAATGGCAGCGCATGGTTTGGTTAGCGGACAACTGGTTACTGTCAATCTGTGAACCTCGACCATGTCCATGAACTGGACCAAAGGGTCTGCGCCGTTGTTTATTCACGCCCTCGGAAAGGAATAAGTCTTTCCGGTGGTGAGTACTGGTACTGACGGAAATGGCCAGAACCGACATGGCTCTGACCGCGGAAAGGTCTTTGTCTGTTGCCAAAAGACGTGTAACTGTCAGGACCTTGGAATGAAGCGCGATTTCCTCTTCTATAGTTTCCTTGTCCAGAATATTTGAAATGCCTTGTGAGACTCGACAAGGGACGAATCACCCTTATGGGCAACTCCTTCATCCGGATGAGCAATGCGGTACTGATCTGCCATCTGACACATTTCGTCAACGTTATCGAACTGTCTGTCTTTAAAAAAAAGTGGCTAAATTTTTGCTGACGCTCTGAAAAAGTTGCTCTCGAAGTAACAAATCTCGCAGTGATTCGAAAGTCTTATTCGTCATTGTTAATTCTATCCATCCGTCTAAACAGTGACTCATTCTTATTTTTTTTTTAAAGACGGAAATGATTCTCCCTTGTCAGGACGAGCTCATTGGAAACGCTCACGAAAACGGTCAGCTGAACACTGAAACTTCTTTAAGAGTTCTTCTTTTAATTGGTCCCAAGTCAACCCTTCTTTTGCCGTGAGTGTGTGGTATAGTGCCAAAGAGCTTCCCTTAAACAGTGACGCGATAAGCAATGTCCATTTCTCCTTCAGCCGACCACCACAAGATGTAGCGTGGTTCTCGAACTGAAAAGGAAAAAATGTGTCAATGTCATCGGTTTTTTTCTTCGAACGGCGGCAACTTCGGGATGTATGTTGACTTCGGATGAAATGTACTCGTGGAACCGACCAATGGAGGTGGTGGAGGTTCTCTTGATGCCTGTATTTTTTTTTAATTTCTGCATCAGTCTCTAATTCAAGTTGTCTCAATTTAAATTGCCGTTCCTCATCCTCTCTCTCTGTCTGTAGTTTTTTTTTTCCTTCAAACTCTATTTTTTTTTTTCTTATTTTCTTTCATCTCTTTCTGTAGTTTCTTTTCTTGAAACTCTAATCTTTTTAGATTTTCTTGTCGTTCTTTATCTTTTTCTTCTCGTTCTTTATCTTTTTCTTCTAGTTGTTCTGTTTTTTTTCCTATCTCTCTTCCTCTCTGTCTGCCCTGTCCATACATTGTTGGACGTAACTGGTAATGAAATGAGGCAGGGAACAGTAAACAACAAACAGTAAACAAGTTGGGTAGTTTTTGCTCCCATAAGGAAACCTAACACAGAGTAACTTTTATTCAAGACTTGAACCTTGCTGCCCCTCCCCCCCCCCCCCCCCCCCCCCCCCCCTTCCCCCCTCTTTAAGTCCAAAGTTTTGCCCAAGTCAGTACTATGAAGACAATTTACTTGTTGGCCTGCGCTTGTTTCCCCCCACTATTAGATTGTTCGTCTTTGTACTTGTTTGACTTTATTCAAGTATAAAAGGCTGTGCCAGTCTTGAATAAAAGTTACTCTGTGTTAGGTTTCCTTATTGTTGGACATAGTTTGCTAATTTATCAACTTCAAAACCTAAACGCCTGGCCTGTCGTTCATATTCATCAAAATTTTCCATCATGAATAGTTGCCACAAACAAACAAGAAACAATGACTAAATATGACTAACATAAGGCGATATGTGATGTTATATACGTTTTAAAAAAAAAACTTTGTTACAGTATGTACAAATAAAGAATTTAAATGCCGGTATAAACAGGACAGTAATAACGGCTTACAAAACAAAAGCACTAATAAGAATTGACACTGTGATCTTTCCAAAAGCGATTTTCACCAGTGTTCATTCTTAAAGGGAAAAAGAAGCTAAAACAAAATAAAATCCAATACTAATAGCTCTTTTTTCCCAATGAAAAAAAAAAACAGACAAAATATAAAGATTTCCCTGAAATAAATCCTTTATAATGTTTATGTTCTTAACTGTTCTTATTGTAGTTGTTACTTTCTTACTTAGTTTCTTTTTTCTTGGTAAAAAAAAAATAGATGAGTTCACAAAACAGATGAATCGCCTTAAACAATAAGTGAATATAAAAAATTACAAAACAAATGAATCAACGAACAATTAAAAAGAGGGGAAGAAAACGCACACTAACGGAAATCCTACCTAAAAGATGACATGATGAAAACAAGCTAGATAGGCGCTTATTGAAGGGAAGGTTTGGAGATTGTTTAAAGGGGGTGAAAAACAAATGAAAGAATAGACAGGTCTGGTATAGATAGGGGAAATCAGAAAAAGAAAGAGGCCCTCAGACAACACCCTAATGGCAACTGTCTCCCGTAAAGCTGGGACGGGGAAGTACTCAAATAATGATACACACAATATACTAACAAAACAATGCAATAAATTAACAAACAAAAAAAAAAAACCCAAAAGCTAACCAATAGAAAGATGTTTATTTGGGCTGAGCGATAATCAACTCCACCCCCTACACTAGTTGAGTGATGAGGTGAAGTCGATCCCCACACTCAGAGGGGTAAGGGGAGAAATCCATATGAACGATAGAAAAGGGAAGAAATAGATATTAATGAGAGAGGGAGGGACTATCGACTCCCCAACGCCATGCCCCCTCCCCCCCCCCCCCCTCCCCCTCCCTGCTAAATCAGAGCAGGAAGAGGTTGGGGCTATCAGTCCTGGGGAGGGGACAAAAATTCTAATGCTCTAGGGGAAGGACAGCGACACCTCAACGCTCTGCCCCCTTGCTGCCAGGTACGAGCAAGAGAAGGTTGAGGCTATCGGTCCTGAGGGGTGGGGGGGGGTGGGAAGGGACAAAAGGAATCCTAACCCCCCCCAAAAAAAAAACTTAACAGAGTGGAGCAACCAAAAGAAATCTCAAACACCCCAAAACACACATACAAAAACAAATGAAAAATAAAAACTGTAAACAGTAAACACAACAATCAATTATACAAAATTTTTCTATTTGCAACTAGAAATATCAAAGTTTTCCTTGGAGGAAGTAAAAAAAAAAAAAAAAATAGTCTTAAGTCGGGGTCACCACTGTCACACTGAGCACAAATGCATGCACGCACTCAGCTCAGCATTCACTCCGTGCACATGCAGTCTCTCCAACCAACCAGAAGGCGCTCTACAATATCTCTTCTTCTCCCCCTCCTCTCCGGGGAATAATCTACTAAATGATAATCAACTTTACCATCATATACAACAGGTTTGTTTTTTCTAAAAAATATTTTCTATTCCTCCTCTCCGAGGGAGGTACAACATTCCACAGATCCACTAGCTGGGACCAAATTTCATCTCATTGTACATAGTAATTCACAAGTACATCTTTTACCACTTTCTCCTCCTCACTGGAGAAACAATTTATACATTTTTCAAAGAAAAATAAAAGATGGCTTAAAATGCAGAGACAATATCTGACTTCCGACCCAGGGTGACGATAAAAAATCATAGTGGGTCAACATGACAAACGCTTTCAAAGTTTTCTCACGACTGCCGCAGTCGTTGTCCTCTTCAACTAGGTTCTCCAACTCTGGGGACAATAGATGCTGCCACAGCACTGGACCCCAAATACTTGTGCGACTGCCACATTCGCCTATCCCGTTACTTGCGCTGTCACAGCACTGGGAAGGGCTGAAACACGAATGAAGTCCGTGTGAGTAATCTATTTCAAAATCTGAATAATGATAAATTATTTTCCCCTTTTTTTTCCTTTTCCTTTTCTCTCTCTCTCTCTCTCTCTCTCTCTCTCTCTCTCTCTCTCTCTCTCTCTCTCTCTCTCTCTTCTCTCTTCTTTCCCCGTTTGTCTATACATCACCTGGTAATGGTAAATTGCAGGTAAATCTCGTTCTGCAGTTCCAAACAACCTATCTGGTCAGTGTCCCCAAGCCATCTTCTACTTTATTTTTCTCCTTCCTCCGCTCTTCCTCAGTACATATTCAGTGAGTACTCCTCTAACTCTTTGCATTACCAGCCTTGATTACTTGACCAATGGACAACGTCCGTCCATTTTCCTAAGCGATTCAACCAATAATCACCCTACGTCTATAGCCACCAGCGACGCCGATCACACTGGTCAGGCCACATAAATTGTCTTTTCTTTTACCTTTCCTTTTCCCTACCTAGGGAAACGCTTTATTTTATATCAAATAAAGGGCGTACGCGACGGAACGTCACATGTCGAGTCTGCGTCACATGACACTCTGGAGCTGATGGATTGGACCAGCACCACTGTCTGCACGCAGCCTTCTCTCCCACTGGTTTTGATATTGT
>JADBJO010004396.1:91520-101520 GCA_016801955.1 Conus betulinus | reverse complement strand
AACTGTACACAGAGTTCTGCAAGCGTGTTTTTCAAGTTAATGAGTGTAGAATGGCACTTTTAGAAGATAAGACAAAAGAAGGCAAACTAAAGGGACTGCAGCTTTGGCACTCTTGCCATTTCTTCTGTTTGTTGAACTGCGGTTCATACGTTCAATTTGTTAGACCCAGTTGGTCTCTTCCTTTCTTTGTTTTTTCTTGTCTTTTCTTCCTTCCTTCCTTCATTTCTTTCTTTCTATTTCCTTGTTCTCTTTCTTTCCTTCCTCCTCCCTTTCTTTCTTTTTTTTTTCTTCGTTCCCTCATTTCTTTCTTTCTTCCTTTATAATGTCTCTTTGTAAGGTCTTATGTACTTGCAAAATGATGTGGAGCAGAAGAGAAAAATGTCCGATGGACAATAAATTTGATTGAATTGAATTGAATTCAATTGAATGGAAATTCTTGTTTCTTCTTTTTCACTGTTCTCTTTTCGTTCTTCCTCCTTTCCTTCTTTTCTTTCTTTTTTTTTTAATTTTTAACCTACTGTGTTAGGTTTTGTTTTGTTGTCACGTTGTCATTGGAAAGTGATTTCAATGCTTTCCATAATTCAGCCTGGTGCACAAACACTTGCTAGTTTTGCAAACACAAGGGTCAGGTGTTTTTACTTCGCGATCAACCTGAATAATGGCTATTGCTAAGTGAAATAATGACCATCGCGATTAAAAAAAACACTGTGCAACATATCCGTTTAAGATGTTGAGTAAGATCGCGAGCGTTCGTGCGTGCGCGCGTGTGTGTGTGTGTGTGTGTGTGTGTGTGTGTGTGTGTGTGTGTACAGGTGTTTCCTGCACAATGATCCATAATTTCTTTTTACAAGCGTACATACTCCCGCGAGACTGCATTTTCAAAATCTTGTTTAAATGCAGTCTTAACACTTGCCAGTATGTATGTGTGTGTGTGTGTGTGTGTGTGTGTGTGTGTGTGTGTGTGTGTGTGTGTGTGTGTGTGTGCGTGTGTGTGTGTGTGCGTGTGTGTGTGTGCGTGTGTGCGTGCGTGCGTGCGTGCGTGCGTGCGTGCGTGCGTGCGTGCGTGCGTGTGTGCGTGTGTGTGTGTGTGTGTGTGCAACATGTTTCTTTACTTGAAAAGTTGTATGATGAGCAAAATGAAAGATAACATCAAAGCATACACTCTTTATGTAACCCAAACCACAATCTGTCTCGTGTTGGCCGTGAAACCAGTCAGTGTCCTACACCACTTTGGTGAACAGAAATTGTAGACCCACATGCAGATACTGTTGTATACTCCGTGCTTGACAAGCGGCAAGAACTCAACTTCCACACTTTGGTGAAAGTCAGTTCACAGCAGTTTTGCATCCCAAAATATACCCCCTGCAGACTTAGCGTTACATCCTCCAGGTTAGACCACAGGTAAACAAAAACCTGCCCTGCAGAGCCAGAGTACGAAGTATCACATTGTTCCACTCTATGAGGCTAGAAAATCCGAAACAGCCTGTACATATGATTTGAAACGCACATCCAAACTCAGTACCTCTCTCACCCCTAATGTAAACTACTACTATTAAGGGGTCGATCAACATTTTAGACCATCTCAGAGAAGTAAACACACACACAACACACACACACACACACGCGCGCACGCGCGCGCGCCCGCGCGCGCGCGCGCGCGTGCGCACACGAACATGCATGCAACTTGTTAGAAACAGTGTCGGAAAAGAAGGAAGGCTTGCCCGCTATTTCTAAAGCTCTGATTTCGGGGTCTTTGTTGCAAACAACCCTTCCTGCTGCTCGTTCTTGATCCAAATACTCAGGCACAGCCAGATCTAGTTCTTCTGATGCAACATGGTTACCAGGATGAATCATCTTCTGCTCCTTTTCTTTCCCTGTTTGATTCTGTATCAAGACATGCCTCATTTCATTCCACTGCCGCACCTGTTTTCTATCAACTCCAAACTCTTTGGCAGTTTCAGAAACGTTGTGACTTCATAAGAACTGGAGGCAGAAAGTTTGAAATGCAATGAATATGACTTCCGACGAGGCATAGTCCTATTTCTGACAAACAAACCATAACTGAAAAGAAAACAGGGCCTGTTGGTCACTTCCGGTGATCCAAAGTGTAAAACGATGACGTCACTACGGAAATATGATGACTCTCTCTTGCTCACACACACACATGCAGAGAGAGAATGTTTCTAGGAGAGAGAGGGAGAAAAAGAGAGAGAGAAAATGGAGAGAGGGGAGAGAGAGAGAGAGAGAGAGAGAGAGAGAGAGAGAGAGAGACTGAAAAACAACAACAACAACAACAACAAACAACACAAACAAACAAAATTAAAGCTGAAGTGGGGGGTGGGCTTATACCAGGTATTTCACTCTTCGCACCGTTTTATCCTCAAAGTAGGGGGTGGGCTTATACTACGAGATGGACTAATACTCAGTATTTCATGGTACTTGTAGTCAATTTCTCTGTACTTTCCCTAACAGCAGCTCAGCGTAAAACGAAGTGCAGTTGTCTAGTTTTGACCATTGACACAATGGATGACGTTTGTGGGCATTGTTATATTCTCTAAATATACAGTCATTACTTCACACACACACACACACACACACACACACACACACACACACACGCGCGCCGCGCGCGCGCGCGCGCGCGCACGCATGCACGCACGCACGCACGCACGAGAGAGAGAGAGAGAGAGAGAGAGAGAGAGAGAGAGAGAGAGAGAGAGAGAGAGAGGGATCCAAGGTAACTAACTCCACACAGATCAACGCCAGCAAGAAGAAAGGAGATTGCTTCTCCCAAGCCATCTCTCTCGCTGTCTCTCTCTCTCGCTGTCTCCCTCTGTCTGTCTGTCTGTCTGTCTGTCTGTCTGTCTCTCTCTCTCTCTCTCTCTCTCTCTCTCTCTCTCTCTCTCTCTCTCTCTCTCTCTCTCTCTCTCTCTCTCTCTCTCAATAAAGCTGACAATTTCCAAGTTTCAAAGACATTCACTGTTTACACCAATGAAATGAGAACTTGAATGACTATGTCACGACGTCGTAACTTCTCCCACAACTGTTTGCTTTGCTTTGTACAGAAACGGTATAATTCCATCGCCATATCAAACGGATGATATCAATGAGCAAAACTAGTATATCGGTATCGATAACATCTACCGTGAAATACCGAGTATAAGCCCATCCCTCCTTTGCACAGTTTAAGGCCCAACGAGGTGGGAGGGGGAGGGCTTATACACGGTATTTACCCCACTGCAGGAAACTTTTAATACACAAAAACGAAAAACTATACAACATGTTACTTCCAGAATGCTTTCTAAATCCATCCACACACACACACACACACACACACACACACACACACACACACACACACACACACACACAACACACACAAACACGAGTATACAGCTATAGAGAGAGCTAGACAGACACAGTGGTATAACAATTTTAATTTGTAAAGGTTATCCTTTCAGGGGTTGCCCGAAAAAGAATATGGGGAAAATCAATGATTTATCTTTCATTTGAAAAAAAAGGTCACGACCGTGTCTCCTCAAGGTTTTTCTGAACATAAATATTTGTATGGGAAAAAAATGATTAATTTTTCATAAAAAATTAAATCATTTGTCCTTTTCTCTTCAGGGATTGTCTGAACAAAAAAGGGCAAATCAATGACTTATCCTTCATTAAAAAAAATCAAGTCACTTTCTAATCTAGCTAACTCATTTTCTTCTTTAGTCAGATTGCATGAATTGTCAGTGACCCTAGTCAAATCCAAAGAAGTCTTCTTCGTCTTCTCTCCCTCTTCCTCTTCATCCTCCGCCTGTTATGATCATCGTTGGTAGTGGGGAGGTGAACCCCAATGTCCTCTGGAAACCACTCCAGAGTCTGGTCATCTTCTGATCCATCCATGGCATTGGAATAGTACATCTCTTGAAGGCAGTGACGATGATATCAGGTCTGACGCTGTCCCAGGCTCTGCCCACCCAGCTGATGACGTCCTGTCGAGTTGGTTGCCTCAGATTGCCCACGGCTGTCAGTGGACGGTCTTGTCTCATCCAGGTGGCCCAGCTGTCACGCACGGTATCTTTGAAAGCCTTTATGACGCTGACGTCCACTGGTTGGGCGAGAAGGGTGCAGCCCCCACATCACATCCACGTTGCAGTCTTGTGGGGCTTCCCTCACTTCTTGCGTGCGATGAGCCAGGTAGCTATCCAGTACCAACATTCGCAGGTCATCTGCTGGGCCCAGGATTCACCTGACCCACACAAACAGAGCTTTCGAGTCATCCACCCATTTCTCGTGGCATGAACTCGGACCTTATCTGGCACCAGCAGCTGTTGATAGATCCGTGGAGGGACAACGCCATTTTTTCCTTGAAGATGATCATTGCTGGGAACTTTGTCCCGTCTGCTGCAACAAAAAAGGCTACAGTGAAGCTCGTTTTTTCGCTCTCGTTGTCTTTGTTCTGACCTGACGACAACCTTTTTCTGTCATTGGTCCTTTGAGCAGCATAGCAAATCTCACCATTGTTTGATCCATATTAATGATGCAGTTCAAGGGATAGTGATGGCGTCTCCGCAACATCAGTACAGCATGCCAGTAATTAAAGAGCAGATCCCGGATATCCCCTGGCACACCTTCTGGCTAATGGAGGTGCTTCTCATGCTGATACGTCATGGTGGCTTTTCCAGCGTTGAACTCACATGTCTGAAGCAACGAACCCATCCAGCTGCAGAGCACCTGCAAAAGAAAGCAGAATCAACATAATCTGCACGTGCGTTTACCAGTCTGTGCAAAGATATGTAATGTTTTAATATATACACTAAATTTCACACACACACACACACACACACACACACACACACACACACACACACACACACACACACACACACACACACACACACACACACACACACACACACACACACACACACACCCCCACACACCCCCCCACCCCCCCCCCCCCCCCCCCACACATACACATACGCGCGCGCGCGCGCACACACACACACGAACATGCATGCAACTTGTTAGGAACAGTGTCAGGAAAGAAAGAAGGCTTACCCGCTTTTTTTCCTAAGCTCTGATTTTGAGGTCTTTGTTGCAAACAACACCTTCCTGCTGCTCGTTCTTGATCCAAATATTCAGGCACAGCCAGATCTAGTTCTTCTTCTGTTGCAACACGTTTACCAGGATGAATCTTCTTCTGCTCCTTTTGTTTTCCCTGTTTGATTCTGTATCAAGACATGCCTCATTTCATTCCACTGCCGCACCTGTTTTCTATTAACTATTGGCAGTTTCAGAAACATTGTAACTTCGTAAGAACTGGAGGGCAGAAAGTTTGAAATGCGATGAATATGACTTCCAAGAAGGCATAGTCCTATTTCTGACAAAACATCTATTAACTGAAAAAAAACAGGGCCCGTTGGTCACTTCTGGTGATCCAAAGTGTAAAAGGTTGACGTCACTATGGAAATATGATGACTCTCTCCTGGGCACACACACACATGCAGAGAGATATTGTTCTAGGAGACAGAGGGGGAAGAGAGAGAGAGAAAGAGGGATTGAGAGAGAGAGAGAGAGAGAGAGAGAGAGAGAGAGAGAGAGAGACTGAAAACAGAAAAAGCTGAAGTGGGGGATGGCCTTTTACAAGGTATTTCTCTCTTCGCACCGTTTTAGCCTCAAAGTAGGCGGTGGGCTTATACTACGAGATGGGACTAATACTCGGTATTTCATGGTACTTGTAGTCAATTTCTCTGTACGTTCCCTAACAGCAGCGCAGCTTAAAACGAAGTGCAGTTGTCTGGTTTTGACCATTGACACAATGGATGACGTGTGTGGGCCTTGCTGTATTCTCTAAACGTACAGTCATTACTTCACACACACACACACACACACACACACACACACACACACACACACACACACACACACACACACACACACACAACCGCGCGCGCGCACGCACGCACGCACGCACACACACACACACACACACACACACACACACACACACACACACACACACGCGCGCGCACACACACACACACACACACACACACACACACACACACACACACACACACACACACGCATGTACACACACACACACACACACACACACACACACACACACACACACACACACACACGCATGCACGCACGCGCGCGCGTTCTGGCACACACACACACACACACACACACACACACACACACACACACACACACACACACACTGATGTACTAAATACTCAAATGTGCTGTCATATGCTCCTGATGGATATGTGTATTTCATGTAAGATAAGGTTTCACTTCATACATTACACGCCAAAGCCTGTGAAACTACACACTTTCACTGTATTGAATATCTGTTCTTTGTCATTTATTAGGAAGTGACGAAAAACATTCTTGAATTCCTTAACGTCACCAACACTCTGGATTTATCCACACTTTACAACCAAAAACGATGCTTGAATGAAAAGGTGCATACACCTGAAACCCATTTTTTTCCCTTTTCGTCTCACACCTAATTCAAACACCTGGTCGTAAGCCCGTATCACATGGACCACGTCATGACACTTGTTCACTTAAAGCAAGTTAAACCAGTAACCAGAGGTACAGATTGAAGCTTTTCATCTTCACAGTAATAACACCATTGGATTCCAGATTTGACTACAGAGGAGATAGGCTGATCTGTTAAGGACCGATGGAGCCAAATTGCTTTGGCTTGACCCTCCCTTCCCCCTCCACTGTCCCCTGTCTTCCCCGTCCTTCCTCTCCCCTCCCCTCCCCCTCCAGCGGCATCTGTCTTTGAAAACTGCACGGTCATTTTCGCTGAACGCGAGCTCTAACACAAATTACCTCCCTTGCAAATTTCCGAACATACTCGTTTAAAGAAAAAAAAAAATAATAAATAAGGCTGCTTTTCAAGACATGCAGAAAAAGAGCAGACATTCAAATAAAAAAAATGTGATCTCACCAACTTTCCCTCTACAAAAGCCTAATGGATCGCACAGAATGACGCTGAACTTGCAGAAAGATATTAATGAAGCGATTGCAGATGAGCATGAATTTTTGAATGAAAAATGGTTATCTGCCGCTAAAAAAAAAGGGGGTTAGTAAAAAAGGTTGCAGCATGGCGTGTGTTACTCTTCACCATGTCTGTTATTTGTGTAAGCATTTATCTTAATCACAGATGTTCCAAGTAAAGTTTCTTTTTTTGAACACCAATGTTCAGTAGAGTGAAGTGTGAAGAAAGAGCTTTATACTGAAATTTAGTAAAGGCGTGGGGGGAGGAGGAGGGGGGGAGGGGGGAAGCTTTTAGCATTTCTGCGGCACAGACCTGGGACTCACTGCTCGTCTCCGTTCGCCACAGTCCCTCACTCTCCTCCTTCAAAGCCACAGTCCCTCACTCTCCTCCTTCAAAGCCACAGTCCCTCACTCTCCTCCTTCAAAGCCACAGTCCCTCACTCTCCTCCTTCAAAGCCACAGTCCCTCACTCTCCTTCAAAACCACAGTCCCTCACTGTCATCCTCAAAGCCACAGTCCCTCACTCTCCTCCTTCAGAGCCATAGTCCCTCACTCTCCTCCTTCAAAGCCACAATCCCTCACTCTCATCCTTCAAAGCCACAGTCCCTCACTCTCCTCCTTCAAATCCTTCAAAGCCACAGTCCCTCACTCTCCTCCTTCAAAGCACTGTCCCTCACTCTCCTCCTTCAAAGCCACAGTCCCTCACTCTCCTCCTTCAAAAAGCCACAGTCCCTCACTCTCCTCCTTCAAAGCCACAGTCCCTCACTCTCCTCCTTCAAACCCACAGTCCCTCACCCTCCTCCTTCAAAGCCACAGTCCCTCACTCTCCTCCTTCAGAGCCACAGTCCTCACTCTCACTCCTCAGAGCCACAGTCCCTCACTCTCCTCCTTCAGAGCCACAGTCCCTCACTCTCCTCCTTCAGAGCCACAGTCCCTCACTCTCCTCCTTCTGAGCCACAGTCCTCACTCTCCTCCTCCTTCCTTCAAAGCCACAATCCCTCACTCTCCTTCTTCAAAGCCACACAATCCCTCACTCTCATCCTTCAAACCACATCCCTCACTCTCCTCCTTCAAACCCACAGTCCCTCACTCTCCTCCTTCAAAGCCACAATCCCTCACTGTCCTCCTTCAAACCCACAGTCCCTCACTGTCATAGGGGTATGCTTTTCTTTTTCTTTTTTTTTTCTTTTTTTTTTTTTTTTTTTTCTTTTTTGTTGTTGTGTTGTTGTTGTAAAAGCTCTTCAAGATTTTGGAAAGCTGTATAAGATGTCTAATAACAATAATAGTAATGGTTGTGATAATATTGATGATAATGATGATGACAACACCAATACGGATAATGATAATAATGATAATGATGATGGTGATGACGACGATCATGATGATGATTACTATCATCATCATCATCATCATCATCATCATCATCATCATCATTGCCATCATCATCATTAATGGAGAGCCAGTTGCATGTCTCCATCAGCCAAAGCACATTTGTTTTGCAAGCTGCCTTAGATGTGTCCTCAAGATGGTGGAACCTCTGAATGTTCATCTGAAAGCTCGTGATTTAATTCTGCTAGTTTTATTGATGCCATTCATCTGCAGGGACAAACGGTGGAAGAAATGGGAAATATTGAAACCGCCATCAGCTTTAACGCTCACAAGAGAGAAAAAAAAAAAAAAAAACGTCAGTATACAAACTAGCCCAATGACAAAAATATTTATGGTTTAGCTTAGGTTCATATTCAACGACTGTCTTACAATCACCAGAAAAAGCAGCAGGGATTAAAGTAGCCTCCTTTGAATTGAAACACAAAAAAGCAGCAGTTGTCTGAATGAGAACTTTGAACGGTGATTAGATTAAGTGGAAAGGATCCCATATCTAGCGCCTGAAACGTGTGTTGATAGATGCAGTCTTCCATTCTTTACCACTGAGCGTGACATGTGCGACTTCTTCAGCTTTGTTACAGAGAGGTACGTCAATAATTCATGATTTTGAAATGGCAATATGAACCAGGGCAGCCACTGTCAGTAAGCTCTGTTATAAGCCAGTTGTGACTGACAGCACAGACTTAAGATTCTAGAAGTGGACAACTCTGCTTTGTCTTATTACCAAACTGCACAGAAATGAATGCTGCTGTTTATATTACACAACTGAAAAAAGAACTGAGACCTCAACGTTATCTTGAAAGAGTTCATACTTCAGCACTGAGAAAGAATACAAACACGTTTTGTTTTGGTGATGATGCACCTGGAAACGCAGACACGCCTTTTCGTGATTGCCATTGTTAATGGTTGTCTTCTCTTGAATTATGTTTTTTGACTCGTTATGGGAAGGTGCTGATTTCTTGTCCACTGGATTCTAAAATGGTAGTATCACAGTATGCTAAACAAACACGGCAGTCGGGCCTAGATGAAAATCGGTCTGTTTAGTTTCCTGGTGCCCCAGCGTTGAACCTGTGCGTGACCTTCGCCGTTTTGACAAGCGCTGACATCGTGCGTACACCACGCACGTGTTTATCAGCTGCAGACTGGGTACTGCATGGTTTTTTTTTTTTTTTTAAGCATTATTATCTTCCACACTCCATAACTGGATATAATCAACTCTGTTTGTCATTTGTTGTGATTCTTCTTTGTGCTGTTTGACGTGCGTGCGTGTGTGTGTGTGTGTGTGTGTGTGTGTGTTTGTGTGTTGTTCATCAGTTGCTGGTGGACAGTGACTTGCCAGGCGGCCCAGGTCTGTGTGGCGCAGTGCTGAGAAGTGTACACTCCACCAAGCGCTTAGTTTCCTTCTCTCTCTCTCTCTCTCTCTCTCTCTCTCTCTCTCTCTCTCTCTCTCTCTCTCTTTGCTCTCTCTCTCTCTCTCTCTCTCTGTGCGTGTGGTGTGCATGTGTGTGTGTGTGTGTGTTGGTGTGTGTGTGTTGTGTGTGTGTTGTTGTTGTTGTTGTGCTGTGTTGTTGTTGCTGCTGCTGTTGTCGTCTAT
>JADBJO010004396.1:44418-91262 GCA_016801955.1 Conus betulinus | reverse complement strand
GTCTCTCTCTTTTCTCTCTCTCTTCTCTCCTCAATCTCGTGTTCTCAATCTCTCTCTCCCAATTCGGTCTCGTCTCTCCCTTGCGTGCGTGCGTGCATGCATGTGGGTGTGGTGTGGTGTGGGGTGTGTGTGTTTTGTATATGTGTGTGTTGTTGTTTTAGTGTTGGTTGTTGTTGTTGCTGCATGCTTGTCACTTGTTGTCTCTCTCCATCTCTCGCGGCCTCACCATCTCTCTCAATCCATCGGTCCACTCTCGCAAGTGAGTACCCAAGCATGTTTTGATGATACAGTAAGCTGTAATATCTAGTGATCTCTCTCTCTCTCTCTCTCTCTCTCTCTCTCTCTCTCTCTCTCTCTCTGTCTGTCTGTCTGTCTGTCTGTCTTTTGTCTGTGTGTGTGTGTGTGTGTGTGTGTGTGTGTGTGTGTATGTGTGTGTGTGTGTGTGTGTGTGTGTGTGTGTGTGTGTGCATACATAAGAGTGTGCAAGTGAGTAGCCTAGCGTGTTTTAATGATAGAGTAAGCTGTAATATCAAGTGATCTCTCTCTCTCTCTCTCTCTCTCTCTCTCTCTCTCTCTCTCTCTCTCTCTCTCTCTCCTCTCTCTCTTGTTCTTCTTCAGTTTAAAGTCTTGCCACTAAAAGTGATTAAGACTGAATGTATTTTTGGTATAATTTAGGTATGTATGTCATTGAGTGTGTGTGATGATGAAATATAACGTTATACTAGCAATAAATTAAGTCAACCCCTACCCCATCCCCTTCTAGTCATTCCAGTTAGAAAACATAACTATAAAGAATATTACTGAAAAAAAAAAAAAAGATAAAAACACCAATCGAACTACTCAATAAACATTTACATACAGAATCTAGTGCAAAATAATCATTTAGTAAGCATGGTAAGAGTAACAGTGTCGATCCATCATTGTAACAAGCAATGCCTGAACTTTTAAAAAGTTCTCTTGCTTTTGAACACTGAATCAGTAAGTGATTGACACTAATAGTTTCACCACATACACATTTAATATTAGTACAATACTTTGTTTTAAATGAATTTAAACGTATCCTATGGATTAGACTCGATTTCCCTGGACGAGAATATGACATGCTTGTATGACTTTTTCCCATTGCCTTTATCATTTTGTTTAATACAGTTATGATAATACTGATTGTCTGAGTTCTTCAATAACTGTTTAACATTATCATGAGATTTTTTGTTTATAATTGAGAAACATTCTGACAGATCTAAAGGAATATTTATAGATTGTGCATCGTTTAGATTCTGAGCTGCCTTTTTTGCAGCTTGGTCTACCTGTTCATTTGCTGATATTCCACAATGTGAAGGCACCCAACAGAAAGTGACAGTGATGCCTTTCATAGAAAGTAGGTGTATTACATGATTTATTTCCATTATCATATCAAGTCGTATGCAAGAGTTGGGTGATTTGATAGCATTTATTGCTGCTTTAGAGAGTCAGCACATACTAGGACTTGACTGTTATTTATAGGAAAATTTAAAAATGAAATCCAATGATTTAAGTAGAGCAAGTACTTCAGCGCTGAATATCGACAACTTTTTACCAAGAAAAAAAAATAACTTTTTTACTTTTAAGCACGGAATTATTATGATGCTGCTCCTGTGCTTTCGTTTTCTAATACGGAGCCATCTGTGAATATCTTTAAATGAGTACTGTATTCATTTTCTAAATGAGTGCATACAGACGCTCTCAGAATATTCAGAGAATCTTTTTTAGTTAAACGTATATAATCTATGTCAAAGATAGCTTTTGACTGTTCCCATTTTGGAATGGGTGAAAACGTTGGTTTTTTGACAATGTTACCTTCATCTATTTTCGCATCCCTTAGAAGATCAGAAGAAAAGGAATAAATAGATTTTATGGATTGAATATGTTGTGCACGTTTTTCAAAGTCCCTCTCCGATTGTAGACATACTTCTTTGGAGCAGGCATTTTTTTTGAGAACAACTTTTAAGTATAAATTTTGAGGTAGAAGCTTTACGAAATTCTGAGAGAGGTAAAAATCCTGCTTTGCTATATGTTCCTAAGTTAGATGTATGTGTGGGAACTCCTAAAGCAATTTTGTAAGCTTTACTATCAATACTTTGAAGTTTATGTAAAAGGTGTTTTTGGGTGCGTTAAAAAATACCTCTTGAGCGTATGATAATCGTGAACGTACAAGGGCAGTTGCTAATATAGTTAAAGTTTTGGTATCTTGCCCCCAAGATTGTTTACTAACTACCTTAAGAAAATTTAAACTTTTTCTTGCTTTGTTTAAAATGTGGTCAATATGAATATTCCATGTTAATTTATTACTTAAGATAACACCAAGGAATTTAACACTTTTAGCATAGTTTAAGGCAATGCCGTCCAAGGTGAAGTTTGGAAGTTTGTCTGGATCATAACCAGAACTAAAAAGCATCATATTTGTTTTTTTTCGGTGAAAGGGAAAGCCCGTTTTCATGTAAAAAAATATTTATTTTATTGAGTTCATGTTGGTATTTAATTTTAATATAATTTAGTGACCTCAGTGGAGTATTTCTTTTCATTGTCACTTTCATCCCACAAGCATATATCGTCAGCAAATTGGGCTATCTCTGTATCTTTAGAAAGGCCTTTGGGTAGATCAGAAATTAAAATATTAAACAATATTGGCGAAATTACTGATCCTTGAGGTAAGCCCATTTGTAAAGGTCTTGGATTAGAGTATGTATGTATTTCCAACCCTAGTTTGAATGTGCCTACTATCTAGGAAGGTTTTGATATAATCATACATGTTGCCATTGATACCAATATTCTTTATTTTGTATAAAAGTCGCTTGTGCCATACACGTTCGTATGCTTTTCTGATGTCAAAAAATGTTGCAAGTATATTTTTTCGACGTGCAAACTGGTGCTTTACATGCGTAGTAAGTTTCACTAGATGTTCTATTGTGGATCTGCCTGCCTGGAATGCAGCTTGATTGATTGGTATAATGCTATGTTTAGTACAATGATGAATTAATCTCCTTAAAACAACCTTTTCCATTAATTTACATGTATTAGATGTTAAAGCAATTGGACGATAGCTATTGATGTCTTGAAGTGTCTTCCCTTTCTTGTGAATTGGAACAATGATGGAATGCTTCCAAATTTGAGGCATTTTATTAGTAGACCAACATTTCTGAAAAAATAGATATAGAAAATATATCATATTGTCTGGGAGATGACATAACATTTCGTTGGAAATGCCATCTAAACCCACTGATTTATTTTTATTTAAATTTATAAGACATTCTTTAACTTCCTGTAATGTTATAGAAGTATTTAGATAGTGATCTCTCTTGTTTGTGGGCTATCATACATCTCTTTGTTTTCTTCCTTTTCACGATAAGCTTTATTTTCTTTTGATAAATTATCGATGCTGCTATTTTTTTGCAAATGATCAGCAAAGGCTTCTGCTTTATCAAAATTAGATGGGAATTCAGAATTGTGTAATTTGATCGGACACTGTGGTAGATGAACTCCCTGTTTCATTATTTTCAATTGTGTCCAAACTTTTTGAATATCTTTAAAATTTGACACCTCATTTTCGCAAAAAGAAGACCAGTATTTTCGTTTTGCTTGTGCGTTAATTCTGTTTTGGTTGTTTTTCGCTCTCTTTTCTTCTCAATAAGTTTTTTTTGGCCTTTTCCTTTGGATCTTTTTCTCTTTTATATTCTTTTGTTTTATTTCTTTTCTCATCTTTAGCCTCTTGACACGTCTCATTCCACCAGACAGACATTACCCGAATGTTTCTTTGATTTTACAGATTTTACAACTGGAATCGAATCGTTAGCTGCAGATAGTACAGTGCTTTGAAATCGTTTATATAAAGTATCAACATCTTGGCTTTCTATATTCATGTCTACGTAAAATGAGTTTAATAAGAATGAGAATTTATTCCAATCTGCAAATTTGTAACAATACTTTGGAACTTTATCATGAGTCACATCATTTGTTTTTGGTCCTGTAGTTTCAAATGTGATAACAATAGGTAAATGGGTCACTATTTAATGCGTCATCAAGAGTATGCCAGTCACAATATATAGCTTGCTCTGGGGATATCAAAGTTAGATCGATGGCACTAGGATTGTGTTTGGGTTGTCAGGAATTCGAGTTATGTTACCATCGTTTAAAAGATAAAAAGGGCGAATCAACTACATTTTCGATGAAACGATTATTTGTTATATGGGCCTGGCATCCTTTTCCCAGAATGATGAATGGGCACTAAAGTCACCAGTGACTAGATATTTAGTTGACTGATCTAACTGAATCGTTCGTAGCCATTCTGTATTTATCATTTGGTCCTTGTGGTAAATAAACAGACACAATTGTCAATACATTGTAATTTACCTGTACCTTTACTGCACACGTATGCAACCCGGGAATGTCTGGTGGAGCAGGGCTAGTACATGATATGTATTTTTCTCCTTCACGAATATAGATTGCTACATTTATTTTTTCATGCTTATCTACTTTTGGAATTATTGGTGGGAAATAATAATTTTTTCATTTAGGTAATTTTTCCTTCCGTACATTCAATGATTGTAGAGCTAAAACATGATACTTTTCTTCTGATAGCTGTGTACTAATTGATCAAGTGTTGTTATGATGGATCGACAATTCCATTGAAATACCTTAAAATCGTTATCTAACATGTTTATAGTGGAAGAATAACACACAAAAGCGATCTAACTGTACACTAGTTAGCAATCAGCCGTTCATTGGCTAGGCATAGTGTTTTTTCACTGGTCAATTCAGACCCACATCATTGCATTCACTCTTGTAGAGGGTCGTAGAAGTTCTGCCGGAAAGGTCGTAGAGGGTAGAAAGGAGGATGGATGAATGATCCCCAATATGGGCGAGGTGGACCAGGCCTTCGAGGGTTCTTGGGCATCTCCCAGAACAGTCGGCGGACATGTCTTCCAAGGTTCCCCACAAGTACGCTGGATCCTCTCCGGTTCGGGTGGATGTCATCCCTTAGTGTTCTGCTACTAACCTGAGATTTTCATGGTTGATTATTGACACGTTGGGAACTTTGAAAAGCTCTGTGTTCAGAATAGCATTGAACATTTCTCTTTTCGTATTCAACTCCGGATCAGGGACAGGGCATGCTTTGCTTATCACAAGTTTCGTTTGGGGGTTTTGCTTTGCAATATTTTTTACAGAGTCTGCAAAAAGTTTGCTGGTGGAAGACGCATCGTTGTTCTTGAGGTCGTTTATACCGCAATGGATGACAATGGCGTCAAATTCATTTCTGTCAGAGGACAACTTTAGATCAATGTCTTTTACCGTGTAAGTCTTTCTTGATGTTGCCCTGAACCCATAGGATCTGCCTAGCTGCTGACCCCTAACACCATTTAGGATGGAATCATGAAGTAAAAGTACTGCAGGCAGGTCTCTATTTTTATGAGCTTTCCCTTCTGATGTTTTCTTTTTGTTCTTTTCATGCTGTACATCATTGACGTCACTAGTTGTTACGTCATCGGCTGTTCCCTTTGTTCTTTTATCTTTTTTTTTTCCCCTTGCAGTCGTTTCATTTCTGATTTTACACAGGCCAGAGGAAGAGGTAGCATTTTTTAGCGGTAACTTTTGCATAAGTCAAGCTATCTTTCATTTCAGTCTTGTTTTTTCATTCACGCTTTGAACATTTCATAGGTTTTGGAACATGTGCTGATTTTCATTTGCGTAGCATTGTCATTTTGTTTTTTCGATTTTTTCTTTCAATGATTCGATCTTTTGATTCAAAACAAGAATGATTTTTTTTTTAAATTCACTGACCTCATTTATCAGGTCAGGAGCATCAGTGGATGTAGAGATCGTACGTTTCTTGCGATCGACTGTGTCCGTTCCCAGTGCAGGCCAGTCTTCCGTCTGAGTTTGTTGGTCAGCTCGTCGGAGGATTTTCGATTCTTGTTTCGTCGCTTTTCTTGTTTTCATTTTCAAGATTTGATTTCCACTGAATACCGGGTAATTGGTTGAGGTAGCGTGACTTCTGGATTTGGTCATTTGTTGATGATGCCGGTGGAAACAAAAACTATAGCCTAGAAGCGAAGACGTTAGCTGCTGATCGCTGCCGCCATTTTGTGTGTCGCGTCCGTGTGTGTGTGTGTGTGTGTGTGTGCACGCTCTCTCTCTCTCTCTCTCTCTCTCTCTCTCTCTCTCTCTCTCTCTCTCTCTCTCTCTCTTGCGGCAACATTTTGCATTGGTGTGTGTATGTGTGACATCAGTTTCAAATGATTCGAACGGGCGAAACTTAAAGGTCAGGTATGAAGTATTTCATTGTTTATATAACTGACATCTGCATTTGTGGCATGCTAAAATCCTACTTTACTAAAAGCATGGTGTGGCTGTGATAGAATCAGTTTCGGCATGCTTCACAAGCACGAAGAGCACGCAGATAAACAAGCAAAACATGCCTAGGCCGTGGTAAGGAAACCGCCACCGTGTTCCCAGTGAAGCTGACCAGAGCCGACACTGTTTATTCAGGCCCCTGTACCGGCTGCTGTCAGGTAGGAGTCCCGCGACTAATTTTCTGTCAGTTTAAGAGAAAAGATATGCATGTCCAATATGCAAGAGGTTGAGCGTGATAGCTTCAGGACGCATGCTCTCCACTGAGTTGTGATTTCATTTCACTTTGTCTAGTGTTCGTTAGTCTGTTTCAATTGTTTTTTTGTTGACAAATCTTTGTGGTGCTTGTCAGCAAAATCGTATGAAAGAAGACCCATTCATGTTTGGTGTCGTTCTGTCAGTCAGAGACCCCACAATACAGTGACATCAATCAACCACAGTTCGTTGCATTCTGGCGCAAAGTATTAATGAAGAAACACAGCATCCTGTTTTCAACACACTATCAGCCAGACAGCTGGTATCACATTACGCGTAGGGAGGAAAGCTTGTGGCAGGTAAGCGCAAGGAAGCTGGCAGCTGTCGGCAGAAGTGCGCTGTTTAAACAAACCGCGGCCGTTCCATCCCTTCCCTCCTGCGACCGATAGGCGGTCAGGGGTTATTGCCCTCGTCTTCAACTAAGAATTCCTCTGCAGACAAACGTGCAAAGGGCACAGTGTGTGTATTTTGCGCTGCTACTAGTCAGTGCATACATTTTCGAAAATAATGTATTACAAGGTATAAAACCATTATCATCTTTATTTCTTTTTGTTTTTACTTTATTTCTTTTTTGTTTTTATTTTTATTTATGTATTATTTCTTTTTACAATTTGTGTTTTATTGTTTTAATTATTTGTTATGGATATTATAAAAATGTATTTTCTAAATACATTTCTGTATGATGCTTTTTATTACCTTTACCTTCACAACAGTTGTTAACAGTACCATCAGTAATATTATTGTTAGTATTGATCTTACCACCAATAGCATTAACATCACCATCACCATCGCCATCGCCACTAAGACTGTTGCCACGGCAACCAAGCTGTTTAAGAATCCTCTAACCCACTCTCCTTTCTCCCATACTGCAACTGCTATTGCCTTATTATTATCAAAAGTAGTAGTAATCCTGTCTTAATTTTTTTTTTCAATATTTTGACCTTTGTTGGTATTCCTATCAGTAATATAATTATCATCATTACTACTTTGACTCACACATTATCTCCCTTCTAACAGCGTCGTTTTCATTCAGTGCCTACCTTGCGCTGACGAGATCAAAGCTAAGTGACAAACTCGTTCATTTTCATTGTCCTATTTGTTTGTGTCTTGCCTGAAGAAAACCTAAGAGGTCGAAACGCGTCATGTTTTGTCTTGTGACTCGTTTGTCTACGTTTCTCTTGGCGGTTCGCTAACATCTTTTAAAGATTTGTATCTCTGAGGCTGGAAAAAAAAAAAAAAAAAAACTCTATCTATCTGTGTGTGTGTGTGTGTGTGTGTGTGTGTGTGTGTGTGTGTGTGAGAGTGAGAGAGAGAGAGAGAGAGAGAGAGAGAGAGAGAGAGAGAGAATAACGCAGAATGTTATTCCGTTGCGCCATATGTGAGTATGTATGTATGCATGTATGCATCTATCTATCATACAAACACCAGCACGCCTGCCATGAGACTAAGATAGGCTGTCTAAGATCACTGTTAGGTGGATAGACGTTAAATTAAAGAACGAACTAAGATAGGCGACAGTTTTACACAGCATAGACAGGAAAGGTTTTGAAACACTAGTCTGGCAATGACATCACATTGCAGAACGTTACACCAAGATGAATCGAACTCTTGTTCCTGGACACCTCGGTGGGCTGAACGTTGACTGAAGCCCCAGTGTCACTCTCCCTGAACACTGCCCCGAAAATCACTCCCCTGAACACAGCCCCAGGGTCACTCTCCCTGAACATTGCCCCGCAAATCAGTCCCCTGAACACGGCCCCCCAAACGTCACTCTCCCTGAACACAGCCACAGGGTCACTCTCCCTGAACACACAGCCCCGAAAATCCCCCCAGAACACAGCCTGAAACGCCACTCTCCCTAAACACAGCCCTAAACGTCACTCTCCCTGAACACAGCCCCAGTGTCAATCTCCCTGAACACAGCCCCAAAAGCCACTCTCCCTAAACACAACCCCAAAAGTCACTCTCCCTGAACACAGCCCTAAAAGTCACTCTCCCTGAACACAGTCCGAAACGTCACTCTCTTTCAGATGGTGGAAGCTGCAAACATTTTATAGAAATCAAAACTCCTCACTATGCTGCACATGGTCTGACCATTTTTGTCAAGTGCAGTCAACCAATCGTTGACGAAAGCAATGAAAAAACTGCTTAACATTTCCAACACCTTGACTTATCCACACACAACCAAAACCATATTCAAAAAGACAAATATGTACTTTACTAACCCAATTGTTTTTTTTTACTCTAGCATCAATACCATATGACATGTTATAAGCTTTCCGTGGTCTTCTTCTTCTAAAAAAAAAACTGGTTCACTCAAAAATGAGTAGTTCACCAGCGCGCATGTTAAAAAAATAAAATAAAATAAAGTGCGACTCAGCCTGTTGGCCCCTGGCAACAAGGGTCGCACACGATATTTAAAAAGTTAAAAGCAATGGCCAGGTCAGGGCCTAGGTAACCATAAGATATCTGGGAAAGTTAAAATAGAAAATTCAGTCAATATGCAGATCTCAAGACTGTCGTATCAATTTGATTTTTTAATGGGACTGCATTTGTGTGGCAATATTGATGGCACCCGGCAGTGAGTTCCACAGCCATACAGAACTAGGATAAAATGAATGTAAATGGCTGTCAATATTTGATGCAGGTATGGCATAAGATTGACTGCCACTCCTGGTGCTAATTTTATTCAATACTAGTTGTTCCATTGGGATATCAATTAGTTTAGCTCTGCCTTTGAAGAAGGTATTAAGTTTAATAAAGCTCTTCTCTCTTCTAAGGGTTCCATTCTAATTTCCTCATGTTCTTCCTAGTATTCCCTTTCTCTCTGATATGGTTCGCTGTTACGAACTGTACTGCTCTCTTCTGAATCTTTTCGAGGTTATCAATGTCCTTTAGATTGTAAGGATCCTAGACTGGGCAACCATATTCCAGAACTGGTCTATCCAGTGTTTTGCAATCTGTGGTCCTCCATAAAAAGTAAATTCAGCTAATAATGGATGCATTTTACAGCTGAAACTATATACATGGGGAATATATTCGTCTCACCATAAATAAAGTCGTTAGGCGTTCGCCTGCCCACACCCCAGAATTTTTTTTTTAAATGCGAACAGGTGCACACATTTACACTATACAGTAGCGCCATCTAACCCCCATAATTCAGACCCATACTACCCATGCTATACAATTGACGGAACCTGACTATCAAACAACTTGAGAAATGCATTAAAAGACGTGTTATTGAGAACATACAATTTTTTTTCATGATACAGAGTAATGGAGAGTATGGGAGAGTGAGATCTGTTTACCGTCAAGACAAGCTGACACGATACTCTGCTGCTCTGCAAAAAAATAAGTTAATTAAGTGATTTACTTTGATATAATTAACTCTACTTCCACAAGACTTGCTTCCCAGTCGTGTGTCAACACTGAAGATATATATATATATATATATATATATATATATATTATATATTTGTGTGTGTGTGTGAAGATTTGTGGTGGTGCAGTGGTGTTCTAAAGATCAATAACTGCATTTTGTCATGTTGATTAACGTCATGTAGCGAGCAGGTGTCGAGGGGCAGTGAAAAGAACGGACAGTGAAATGAAGTTCACGTGCAAGTAGACAGCTAAACCAGGCAGGGGAGTGTCAACAGTTGCACGCGTCGTGTGTTAGCCTGTCTGCCATCTTCTTATTGTACCGCCTGTAGAATTGGACCATGCGAAAGGGTAATCCTTCCTCCGGCAAAACAACGCGACGAACTTCTGTGCCGTCTGGCAAAGAGTGTGGTCCAGCCAGAGAAAAAAAAAAATAAGCAGGAAAAAAGACTGTTTCGGCTCTAATGTCAGAGTCATTCGAAGAGGAGGAAGAGAACATCATGGCGGTGCAGGCTGCAATAGAAGAGTTAAAATGCAGATCAAACTCTGGCAACAAAAGATGATATTAAAGAATACAGGAAAGAAATGGAGAGACTAGTAGCCAGTCTTACGACTAAGGTAGGGGTGCTGGAGGGGAAGGTTTCTGAGATACAGAGGGAGACGGATGCCCTGAAGAACGAAATAGCTTCTGTAAAAGCAGAAAATTCGCAGCTCAAGGAAAGAATAAGGAACCAGGAACAGCGTACCGTGCAGGTGCTGAGTGATCTGAACGACCAGCAGCAGTACGACCGGCGATGGAAGCTGAGGGTGTACAACGTGGTGGAAAAAAAGAAGGCGAGACATCTGAAGAATGTGCCAGGACATGCTGCCAGATTTTCACCGACCTGATCGGGCGTCACCACAACAGAGGGGGACCTTGAGGTAGCGCCGGACTGGTCCAGTCGAGTCAGGGAAGAAAACCCATCATTGTCGTGTCGGGTGTGTGAAAACGACCCATCATGTGTGTGTGTGTGTGTTTTTGTCAGGAAAATTAAAAGACAGTGTCCTTGAGAATAGGAGAAAAAAAAAACTCAAAAAATAAGGGTGCTTCTGTGGATGAAGACTTCACTCCTGCCAACTACAAGATGTCAGGGGAGGCATACAGACACTCGTACACGCTTGCCACCTGGTCCTCGCAAGAAAAAGTGTTTGCAAAACTTAAAAACAATAAAATTGTGCGGCGGAATATGGGGATAACGATGACGAGATTTTCAGAAAGGAAATGCCTGTTGGACCTTAATATGTGGATTCAACGTTTAAGATAAGTATGCTGATATTGTTTCTGTTTTCCTTTGCCCTTCCTTCTCTCTTTCCTTTCTGTTACCACAAGGGAGGAGACCAAGTAAAAATGAAATGTACTTTTGACATAATGTAGCTTTAAGGTTAGGGTTTGTTTCTAATTTTGCCCAAAATGTCAACCTTTTTTTCATTATTTTCATGATTTTTTGAAAAATCTTAGAGACAATGCTTTTTTTGTGAGCTCATATTTTTAAAAGACCTGCCGGCAACATATATATATATATATATATATATATATATGTGTGTGTGTGTGTGTGTGTGTGTGTGTGTGTGTGTGTGTGTGTGTGTGTGTGTGTGAAGGTGTGTGTTGAAGTGTGTGTGTGTGTGTGTGAAGGAATCAAGTGGCTGCTGCATCAATGGAAAAACAATATGCTTTTGAAACAAAAAATATCTATTTCTTTTTTTTATTGCTTCCGTTTTTCATGATCTTTTCTTCGCACTAATTTTCCTTCGTCACGACCAGCCGCCGTGGCGAAGTGGTTAGCGTCGCGGACTCCCGACTGGGAGGTCGTGGTTTCGAATCCCATCAGAGTCATGTGGGTTTTTTCTGCCCCGACCGGCTCTACCCAGAGTTGGGTTTGCTGCGGACTCAGTTGGGAAGACTGGGACCACACAGTCGAGTTTCATCCACTTAATGGATGCGTTTCTGAGAGTGTTGCTCAAATTTCCTGACCAACACTGCAGTGCTTGTATCTCTCGGGCCTGGTTGATGCTGGGATATATTATGAAAGGAAGCGTAGAGTACAGCCCTGTCTTGTAGTCTCAGACCGAAATGGAAATCCGTAGCATCATCTTAATCATCCTCATTCTCATCGATCAGCATAAAAAAAAAATGACTCAAATTCTGTGGCCTTCATGCCCTGCTGTCATGGTGACCTCAATTTCGATGTCCTCTCCATGTCTGTGGCCTTGGTTTGTTCCGTCGGGGTCACCGATATCGGCGAGTCCATGGGGGCTGTCGCTGGACGGACGTGGTGGTGGCGCCCTCCGGAGGGAGAGCTCTCACTCACGCCGGCTCCGCGACTTAGCAATTATTGTCGTCAGTAGGGGGCTTAGTAGGTGGTGCCCTGCGTATGTAGATCAGAACAGGCACCACTGAACACCACCGAAGTGACTCGGCAGCAGTGCAGTGTCTCCTCCGGTGGGTTGCCTCTTGACGACTTGACAGTGACTGCTCCCTGTGGATTGCCGGTGCCGGGGCTGCGGCGGGGCCGACCGGGCTGTGGCTGTGGACGGGGTGTCGGAATGAGCTGCGTGGGTGCACTGCCTCTGAGGTGGCGCAGAGGATGGGACAGCAAAAAAAAAAAAAAAAAAAAAAAAGAAATTCCTTCGTCACAGATTTTATCTCAAACGATTTTTTTTTCCATGGATGTACCTAGAGAACGATACATGCAAAGTGCAGACAGTTGTCCATATGCACACTATACGCATGGAATATGAATATAGAAATATACAAATGTATATTTGTGCAGCTAGAGGTATTTTGTTTGGTTGATTGGTTGGTCGGTTGGTTGTTTTATGTCTTTGTTTATCCATTTGCTTCTTCGCTATTCTTGTCGCTGATGTTGTTTTATTCGAATTGCTGCTTTTTTCTCCTTTTTTTGTCACAGAAGTACAAAAACGTGTTTTATGTTACTTGCAGAGTAATTGTTTTGCGTACTGTCATCATACTTTTTGTGACACTTTTGTGGTCACAAGAGTACGAAATACTTGTCTTGATTTATTATTTTCATTTGCAGAGTGATTGCCATTGTATAATACCATTTTTTTTTTTTTTTTTTTTTTTTTTTTTTTTTTTTTTTACGGCTTCATACACACTCGTTTGAAACGTTCTTTTGGATGTCCGATATTATGTAAGCTTTTTCTTTGGAATTTTCTATCATTTTAGATGTGATGTGATGTGATGTGTGTGTGTGTGTGTGTGTGTGTGTGTGTGTGTGTGTGTGTGTGTGATGTGTGTGATGTGTGTGTGATGTGATATGATGTGTGTGTGTGTGTGTGTGTGTGTGTGTGTGTGTGTGTGTGTGTGTGTGTGTGTGTGTGTGTGTGTGTGTGTGTGTGTGTGTGTGTGTGTGTGTGTGTGTGCGTGTGCATGCGCGTGTGTGCAAGACAGGGGGGGAGGGAGAGAGAGAGAGAGAGAGAGAGAGCGTGTGTGTGTGTGTGTGTGTGTGTGTGTGTGTGTGTGTGTGTGTTTATATGTGTGCATGTGTGAGTGCATGCACGCGCGCGTATGTGTGTGTGTGTGTGTGTGGGGGGGGGGGGGGGGGGGGGGGGCGTGGGGGGTGTGCAAGCACGTGTGTATGTGTGATTGAGTGCATGTATGTGTGTATGGGCGCTCGTGATTGCGTGCATTTGTGTTTGAAAGTTTTGTAGTGTGTGTGTGTGTGTGTGCGTGTGTGTGTGTGTGTGTGTGTGTGTGTGTGTGTGTGTGTGTGTGTGTGCATAGTTTTTTGTATTGTGTGTGCCCGCGTGTATGTGTGTGCGTGCGCACGCGCATGCTTGTGTGTATGCTTGTGTGTGCGTGTGTGTGTGTGTGTGTGTGTGTGCGCGCGCACGCATGCGCGTCTGTATGTGCTTATACAAATTTTGGCTGTGCGCGTGAGTATGTACGCGTGTTCGAGCGCGCGCTTTGTGCGCGTGCGCGTTCGTGTTTGTACATGTGTGTGGTGTGTAATGTCAGAACGTTGGCCTCTTTTCAATTGAGCGCGAATATCTTAACAGCATCTGTGGTTTCATGCAATGATGTCTTCAAAAATCCCACGATCGCCAATTATACTCCCGGCCCGCTCCCTGTCTCCCTTCCGCTCCCCTTCCTCCTTTTTCTTTATGTTCGTCAGCCGCTTTCCCCCCTCGGTGCCTCTCCCCTTCTTTTCTAGCTTGTGTGAGCACGTGTTCAGATGAATATTGGAAGACATTTGTTATATTTTCCTTCTGTTCTTTTGCCGGAAACGGATCCACAAAGTAACTTAATTGTATGTATACTTTATATATTATGTTTCCATGAAATGTCTATCGCGTATATCTTTTTCTTAGCTGACAAATCATGTTTTCTCAAATTATTTGTTTTCGGGATTGCGTGATTCCGGTCTTACAGTGTGCCGCTGAACATGGCTGTACAAAAAAAAAAAAAGGTCCTGCTTTGAATATAGTGAAAGATGTCTGTCGCGGAGTAGCTGTTTTGAGGTTGAGCCTGTTACATTCTAATGCTTATGTTAATTTTGCTTCAACTTGTCAGCATGGTGATGTATCCTAATGTTGGCGTGATACTTGTGTACGTTTTGTTTTGCTATGAGCAGTAAAATAACCATTGCATCATCCATAGTTTGGCCAATCCACAAAACGAAGAGATGTATATAACTATGTGTGAGAAAAAGTCATACTCTATATATTTGTTACAGGATACCCATTTCCGACCAAAATTAGAAAACTGTATTCGTACAGAATGGGGTTATACATGTTCCTTTGCGTCTAACAATTCACATTCTCGCGCGGAGTGGCTATTTTGTTCAATTTCAATTTCAGTTTTTAAAAAATATAAGGACACAGGAGGTAATTTCATTTTAGCATCAGTCAAAATAATGGACACAGAATGTCTCATTGCTAGTATCTACGGTCCTAACCGTGATGAGCCAGAGTTTTACATGGAATTGGAAGATCATATCAGGGAGGTCGGAGCTGAAAATGTCGTAATTGGAGGCGATTAGAATTTAGTTCCCAATTACTCTTTAGATTGCTCTAACTATAAACATAATAATAAATCCTAAAGCGCAAGAGCAGATACAAAAGGTGGTGGGCAGTCTAGATTTAACTGACATCTGGCGTGAATTAAATCCGGAATCACCCAGGTATACTTGGAGGAGAACTATTCCATGTTACAGAGTCGTTTAGATTTCTTTTTCTTTTTCAGATTGGCTTTGCAATTATTTTATAGATGTCGATATCTTTCCAGGATATCGGTCTGACCACTCCTTAATTACAGTAACGTTAGAACAAGGCAGAGAGATAAAGAGAAACTCATTATGGAAATTCAACTGTTTGCTATTAAAAGGCAATAAATACATAAAAGAGGTAAATGAGGTTATCCAAATTGTTACCGAGGAATATGCAGCACTTCGTTATTGTCGTTGTGGAGTGGCCCAAATTCTTAAATCAGAAATCCACTTTGTTATATCTGATCAACTATTTTTGGATACATTACTTATGAAAATTAGGGGTAAAACTATATCGTATGCAACGATGAAGAAACAGAAGGACGCAGAAAAACAGAAAGGTCTAGAAAGTAATATTTTGTTTTACTTGAGAGGAAAGTAGCGTTATCGGAACAAGAAAGGCTTGAACTTGAAAAATGCAAACAAGATTTAATTACTCTTCGGGAAAAGAAAATGGAGTGTGTATTGTTGCGTTCAAGGGCGGGATGGGTCACAAATGGGGAAAAACAACGAAATACTTTTGTGGACTTGAAAAACGTAAACTACGTTAATAAGAATGATTATAATCAAACTTACGCGAAATGACGTACTACTTTAAATGACAATGATGAAATTGCCCCAAAAGTTAATAACTTTTCCAGAAAATTGTATTCTAAAAAAAAAAAAAGATGCAGAGTCTTGTGAAATATTTGATTTACTAGAAGACTTGCCAACGTTAAGTGAGAATCAGAGAACGTCTTTGGGGGGTAAAATTACTTTAGAAGAAGCAGAATTGCTCTGAAAAATATGTCAAATATGAACAGCCCTGGGAGTGATGGTTTTACAGCCGAGTTTTTCAAATTGTTCTGGCTGCAACTTGGTCCATACGTTGTAAGACCGATCAATGATGGATATGATAAAAAGGAACTCTCATCAACACAAAAAGAAGGCATTATTGTATGCATTCCAAAGGGTGACAAACCTAAGGACCGGATAAAAAAAAAAAACAAAAAAAAACTGGAGACCCATCTCGCTTTTGAATATTGTGTACAAAATAGGGTCTACTTGTATAGCTAACCGATTAAAGCAAGTGCTTCCCTATCATCAATGAGGATCAGACTGGTTTTATATTCCTAACAGGTATTTTGGAGATAATATTCGTCTTATCTATGACATACTTGATTTCATGATTGTATCACCCCCCCCCCCCCCCCCCCAAAAAAAAAAAAAACTTCTTTGCATTGTCTTGATTTTGAAAAAAAAGCGTTTGATAGTGTAAGTTATGATTTCATGTTTAAGGTATTACACGTCTTATGCTTTGGTCCAAGTTTCTCTCAATGGATACAAACATTTCATACAAAATATTAAGTCAACTGTGTCTTTGAATGGAAAATTAGCTGGGTGTTTCCCTGTTTAGAGAGGTTGCCGTCAAGGTGATCCATTTATCGGTACTTATTTGTTATGTGTGTTGCGATTTTGGCAAATATGATAAGCCAAAATATAGGTATAAAGGGAATTCAAGTAGCTAATACTGAAAACAAGATATCAAAGTATGCAGATGATACTAAACTACTATTAGAGGGAGACATAAAATCATTCTATGAATCTAATTACACCATTGTACATTTAGAAGAGCATCTGGACTCGTATTAACGCGCAAAAAACAAAACGCAGTATGGCTAGGTAGTAAACAAAATTCACCTGTTAGGTATATGCCGCATTTAAACATAAAATGGAACCCTCCAAAATTCAAAAGTTTGGGTATCTGGTTTACATGTGACTTAAAACATTGCGAAATCATGAACCATGAAGAAAAGTTTGCAGAAATCAAGTTACTGTATAAAACTTGGCTCAAAAGACAGATAACGCCACTTGGCAGAGTAGCGGTGCTTAAATCTATTATCCTTTCCAAACTAGACTATCTATGGATGTTATTACCAAACCCACGAGACAATATTACTAATGAAATCTAAAACTTTATATTTAAGTTTGTTTGGGGCAAAAGAAGAGACAGAATCAGTAGTAAAACGTCTGTGAAAAGCGTAGTGCAGGGGGAATCGGAATACCAATCATAAAGAAACATATAAATGCTTTAAAATTAACTTGGATTCGTAAAATCTTATTAAGTAAGCAAAACACAGATGGAAGAAAGTGCTTGTTTCAGTGTATGAAAAAGCAGAAATTGTCAATAAACTAGGATCCAGTCTGCCATGGAGCGATAAACTGAATAGCTTCTGGAGAGATGTATTCAATGCTTATAGAGACACACTGGTAAGATTGTTCGTGTTAAAAGTGCGGAGGTATTCTGTTCAGAGCCTCTGTTTTGTAATCCCAACTTAAAGATTGGGGGCAGATCAACCTTTTATAAAAACTGGATTGAAAACAATGTATTCTGCATACGGAATCTTCTTGACGAGAACAGTGAATTTTTGAGTTTCCAGTCTTTAGTTGATAAATTTAGTATCAATACAGATTTTGTTACGTATAATGGTTATGTTATTGCTGTGAAAACTTTTTGGAGAGAAACTGGACTAGAAATGAAATACTGTGAGGAAGGTATGACAAGTAAATTATTAACTGAAATCTGTTCAGTTTTTCAAGAGGAGCCTCACATTATTGCGATTTATTAAATCAAGACCTAACAGAACCAGGCTTTTGCAATAAATGTAATGTAAGACTGCGAAGGAGGTTATAAGGTTGAAAACTTTTCACAAAGTCAGACAGATAAAAGACATTAAACTAAGACGGTTTCAAATGAGAATTATTAATAGAATATTGACAACCAATGTTAATTTGCAAAACATTGGAACTGAAGAGTCAGATAAATGCTCTTTTTTGTGTGTGTGAGAGAGAGAGAGAGAGAGAGAGAGAGAGAGAGAGAGAGAGATATTCAACACACATATTTTGGCATTGCCAGTATGTACAAAACTTCTGGAAAGAGTTTCAAAATGTGGTAGACAGAAAATGTAATATTATAAAACAGAAAATGTAATATGATAAAACTGTTGCGTGATGAAAATATTGTTCTGTTTGGTTGTGATTGTAACTTTAAATCTGATAGAACGTTTGAATTAATCCTGCTGCTCGCCAAATTGTATATTTATAAATGTTAGTATGAAAAGAGTTTACCATCAGTTCAAATCTTTATTGTATTTTTGAAAGCCAGATATGAAACAGAAAAGTATGCTGCTCTTTTTAACATGTCCCATGGAATGTCGTGGCACAGTGGATTCCATACTTGACGTTATTGGAGTAAAACACCACTTATCCATGTGTATACAAAGGCTATGACAATGGCCAACAGTGTTTTTTTTTAGTGTTTTGTTGTTGTTGTTGTTTGTTTTTTTTTTCGTTTGTTTGTCTGTTTGATTGTTTTGTTTTCTGTTGCTTATGCTTTTCTGATTTCTCTCCATAAGGCTTGTTGTGATTTAAAATACTTCTTTATGTGATTTGATGTGCAAAAAACAATAATGTGTTAATGAATTACGTCCAGTCACTTCATTGTAATTAATCGAATATGAACACGATTTTGTTAGTCACTATCTCGTGTTTATAAATATCTGTGATTTGAGGTGTAAACAGCTGTCAATACTTGGTTATGAGTTATGTCTAATCATTTCGTTGTACTTAAGCGAATATGCTCCTGTATTTGTGTGTTCATGGTGTCTGGATTGCACTCTCTGAATTTCGAAATAAAAACCTTTTTCACAAAAAAGAGTAACGCATTTTCGGCTCTGCTAGCAAGATACTTGCACGCACCAGCCGCTGTGGCGAAGTAGTTAGCATCGCGGACTCCCGGCTGGGAGGTCGTGGGTTCGAATTCCATCAGTCATGTGGATTTTCTGCCCCACCGGCTCCTACCCAGAGTTGAGTTTGCTGCAGACTCAGTTGGGAAGACTGGGACCACACAGTCGAATTCATCCACTTAATGGATACGTTTCTGAGAGTGTTGCTCAAATTTCCTGACCAGCACTGCAGGTGCCTGTATCTCTTGGGCCTGGTTGACACCGGATATATTATGAAAGGAAGCGTAGAGTACAGCCCTGTCATGTAGTCTCAGACTGAAATGGAATTCCGTAGCATCATCTTAGTCATCCTCATTCTCATCGATCAGCATGAAAAAAAAGTCTCACGTTCTGTGGCCCTTCATGCCCTGCTCTCATGGTGACCTCAGTTTCGATGTCCTCTCCACGTCTGTGGCCTTGGTTTGGCTCCGTCGGGGTCACCGGTGTCGGCGAGTCTATGGGGGCTGTCGTTGGACGGACGTGGTGACGCCCTCCAGAGGGAGAGCTCACGCACGCCGGCTCCGCGACTAATCAATTACTGTTGTCAGTAGGGGGCTTAGTATGTGGTGTCCTGCGTATGTTTGATCAGAACAGGCGCCACTGAACACCACCGAAGTGACTCAGCAGCAGCGCAGTGTCTCCTCCGGTGGGTTGCCACTTGACGACTTGACATTGACTGCTCCCTATGGATTGCCGGTGCTGGGTGTGGTGGGGCGACCGGGTTGTGGCAGTGGACGGGGTGTCGGAATGAGCGGCGTGGGTGCACTGCCTCTGAGGTGGCGCAGAAGTTGGGATAGTTACAACAACAACAACAAAAATCCTTGCACGCACCAACAAAACTTTGATGTGTAGAGAAAAATGTACCCAAATACTTATAAACATTCACAACAGGCATTAAGTCATTATCATTGAATCATCTTTCTCTTGTACTTAAATAACCACACTTACGAAATGCAATGATGTTACTTTTGGATAAATTAACCCTCAGTTGGAGAGTGGCAGCTGCACGTTGCAAACTATTCAGTTGAGTCTGTAAACCAATATCAGTCTCTGATATCAAAACCACATCATCTGCTAATAAACGAATAAACAATTCACAAGTATCCAGTGTCAGCAAAACCCCATGTTTTGCATTGTTGATCACTTCAATGGCTAATTCATTGATAAAGAGCGAAAATAGAACAGGACTGCAAGCGTCGCCTTGCCTATCCCAGCTATACAGTTAATAAGATCAGTCAGTTTAGCACCACAACGAACTCTAGCTCTACCTACCTCACACATGCTTCTGATACATCTTCAGAGTTTACCCCTAATACCGTTTTTAATCATGACTGGCCAAAGAAGCTTTCTATACTTGAATCAAACGCTTTTTTAAAGTCTATAAAAGCAACGTACAATTTTCGATTATAGGAAAACTGTTTCTGAACAATGGACATTAAAGTAAACATGTGGACAACAGTCGAATAACCTTCTATGAGACCAGCTTGGTGATCGCCAGTAATGTTTTTTTTTTCCCAATCTATTCTTGCAGCCTATTATTAACTATCATTCCATATAGTTTACTACATATATTGCTTAGGGAGATGCCCCTATAATTATTTGGATTATTAGCGTCACCATTTTTAAAGATGGGCAAAATTGTTTATTCTGTTCAGTTACTTGGAAACGTATCATTATCAAACAGTCTGTTAAACAACTTCACACAAAACCTGCACAGCTTGGGCACACGAGTATTTGAACAGTTCACCAATAATGCCATCAGGGCCTGCTGCTTTACGGTTTTTCAGTTTTTTTTTAATAGCTAATAACACTTCTTCTTCACTAACGGACGGTTCATATAGCTATCAGACTCATATTCAAACCCCTCTAACCCCTCTTGGTTTGGCTCATTGTCAGTATTTCATTATAACAAAGCTTGAAAATGTTGAAACCAAATTTCAACTGAAATGTTGTTTTCTAGTTGTGTTCTTTTTCGCGATATTTTGTGAATTACAGCCCAGAAATTCTTCTGAGACTTTATAGATGTTACTAATGTATTTATTAATAACTTCTTAAAATCTTTCTCTTTTCCCATCAGTGAATGTTTGCATTCACGCCTGGCTATAACGTATGCAGTTCTGTCAGTATCTTTTACCGAGCAGCGACTTATTGTCAATAATCTCCTAGCCTTTGTTTTATTAAGAGTACATTCATGATCAAACCAGTCCTTTGAAGTTTCATCATGACCATGTATGCATTTGTTCATACCTTCATGTATGCATTTTGTTCATGCAGAGGTGCACTGGGTATGATGTATGCATGTACCATACAGTTCAGACACTGCAGTGTAAAGCCAAATAGATGCGGCATTTTATTGAATATACTTTGGAAGTATACACCAGATACATTTAATGGAGAAAAAAAAGTTTGTCAAATAATCCAAAAGCATGTTAAAATGAAAAAAAAGCGCTACTATCCGTTAAACCAACACAAAATACAGAAAAAAAAAAACTAAAACAAAAAAAAAAACACCAGGGTAATGCATGTGTAGAACAGGAAAGTTCACAATTTGAAATGTTAGTAAGAGAGAGAGGACTTGCATAGCACACACATCTTTTCGAATTTTCTCTCTTCATTCTCATTACTCATCGAAGTCGTGTCACCAAAGATGATTTTTACTTTCCTCCCCTCTTTTCTTGAACATAGAGGTGTGTTGCGTTTACAGGAGAAACATTGTTCAGAGTGCTTTTTGTTCTTACTAAATATGGATCCTTGAACAAGGAAATGGATCACGTAGATCATGCATTATACAGAATAAATCTCAGTTTAACTGAACTCAGATCCTTGAATAAGGAAAATAGATTTCAGAAGGTCAAGTATTTGACAGAAAGGTGTCTTGCTATAACAACGCAGATAAGAAAACTGAAATTCTTGGACATGTTTTTTCAACAGCATCTCAGATCCTTGATCGTGGAAGATGGAATTTATAGGACAAGTATTTTACAGAATGCATCTCAGTCTGGATTTTATTGGACACGAATATTACAGAATGCATCTCACTCTGGATTTTTTTTGACAAATGTTTTACAAAATGCATCTCTTTTTGGATTTTATACAAGTATTTTCTAGAATGCATCTCACTCAAACAGATCACTGAAGGAAGAAGTTGAAGTTGTTGTATGACAAGTGTGTACACAAAATGCATCTCTGGCTGAACACAGATCCTTGAACAAGCAAACGAATGTTGCAGGACAAGTGCTATACAGACAGAATGCATGTCAATCTATTTGAATTCTGATTTTGAGCAGGGAAGATGAAAGGAAATGTTCTGGTTGAAGATAATTTATTAAAGATTTGCTTCTCTTCATACGTAATGTTAACATTCCTATATTTTGTGTCTTGTCTACTTTTAGATACTTCATTAGCTTATGATTATCTGCCAGATTTGTGAGCGAGTTGGTTTTCTTGAAATATATTTGCGATTGTTGCATTTTTATGTAAACAGTAAATAATGAGTGTAAATAATCAAATGATATCTACTTACTATCATTATCCCCAAACAGTTGAATACATATTTGATATTACAGTCTCAGAAATGTGATAGCAAAATGCTCCACATTTACGAATTGTTGCTATTTACTATCATTACCTAGAATAAACAGTTGAAAGAATGATACTTTCCGCACATTCCAAACAAACATTTGGTTAAACATATTAAGTGCATGATTAACATCAGTATCTATTAAACTTGTGGCAATATCAAATTTTTCAGGTTTTTTTTTTTCGCATACAAGGTATCACAACACGATGAAGCGCATTCATCATTCGTCATGAAGCGCATTTCATCATTCCATTCAAACCTTTTTTTTCTACAACATCGTCATGACCTCTTTTGTTAGCGTCTGCTAGGTTTCCACAAGGAAAACGAACATGAAGTGATACAGGGAAATGATAAGACCTACAACCTGTAATTCACAAACATCACATAAAAGAGCAAAAAGTTCATGTGACAATATGAAATAATCATTCACGCTACTTCCAGAGTCAGAAACATATGTATAGCAATCTTTTAGGTCGCCTTCACATACACCATTTAGGATGCACAAGCTCAAAGTAGTGCACATGTTTGATAAAAATTTCTATAATTGTTTAGGTTTTTATCTTGGGAGCATCGATTAATACCGAAAGACTGACTGTTATGTTGTGTAACAAAACATGGAACAATAAGAAATCTTGACAGATATCAGAAGTTCTACCATTTAAATCACCATTCAGAATACCATAAACAACGTTTATTATCAAGAGGTTTGCCAGACATTCTTCCAGTGTTGCAATACCATTATCTGATCAAAATAGACATAAAACGGAGATCCTTCGGGGGGGATGTACGAGCAGACATACAAAATGCCTCTGTTTGTTCCAAACAAGAATTTGTCGATCAACAAAATAATTAGATTTGAACAATGATTATTTACCTCAAACGATCTAACAAAGGGGATGAATTCATCTTTTTATTAAACATACGACACCACCAGATCGTCTCCCTTGACTAGTGAATTTAATCGCAGGCTTGCAAAATGTTTTATATCCAACAAACAGATCATCACTACATTCATCAATAAATGTTTCCGTAAAGCAGACAATTCGAACTCACTAAGAAATGAGGTAAAATCAGAATCAACAAATTTGACATTAAACCATAGACATTCCATGTCAAGAAAGCAAAAGGTTTATGAACAGCAGAAGCCATCGTGTACTTCGTGTATTTACACGTGCAACCAGTCCGCAGCTCTGCCGAACAGGCCTGACACAACGAAAAGTGTTCACGTGTGTCAATGTCACCGGCGACCGAGAAGTCTACCGGTGTTATGGGACTGGCCTTCCCTTTTTCTGCGCTGGCATTTTTAATCATGTGGCTGGCCGACTCCATATCTTGGTTCAGCTAAGTTACCATGAGCGTCGAGGAAGTACTTTTGCTATCAATGATAAAATGATCGAAAATCATTGACGCTTTTTCCCCCTCAGCTCTGGCTTTTTTTTTAGATAAGGAGAGAGGCAACGCCTGATCACTTTGACATGAAAAGAGAAATCCTCTCCAAGAAAAATGTTGCTGTCCCTCAGTTTCACTTTGGATTTAAGGATTCTCACCTTATCTTTGTAAGAGGAGCAGCAGGCTATGATGGGGGAGTCGGGTTTAGCATTTAATCTGCGAACATGGTCGAACTCAATTTCCTGTGCCACATCTAATCTATCAGTAATAACGCACTCTTTCTTCACACTGCTCATTTGTCTCATTTTGATGTCTGGGGATACCATAAAAGATGAGATTGTTGCCTTTGGACCGACATTCTAAATCATCTGTTTTTCTCTCTGACTGCTCTACCTTAGCTAAAAGTTCAGAGTTTTTCTTTGCCAGGTCCAAGTTTTCTTTTCTCAAATTTCCTATCTCCTCCCGTAGATCATCAAACCCAGTATGCATGGCAGCAAACTTATCATGAAGGTGCTTTAAGCTGTGTGTATGTGTGTTATAGTCCGTATGGTGAAAACATAACTTTGATTGAGTTCTTAATCTTTTAACATTCCTAAACAGCCTAAACTTGGTTTAGACCATTTGAGCTTTGGTACTTTCTCAAGATAAACAGTTACCTCGTTTCATTTGAAAACGGTAAGAGTCGAATTTTATACCTGTGAAAGAGGAATTCGAGGCACCGCAATGAACAGAAAGAAAACTATTTCTTCCTGATACCCTGGGAAAGCCAAGGAGCCACTCTAAAATGGAGGGTAGGGGGTCGCCTTGAAAGGGGGGGGGGGTATTTTTTGTGTTATGTATACGTTTTCTTTTTACTACGGATCTGAACATTACTGAAAGAGGAAGAAGAGGGGAGACAGTTTTATTAGCTATTTCCACATTGTCATTCCGCCTAAGTTTGACCCTCCACACACACATAAAACAACATCCGTTCCTATACCACTACTTCATGGCCGCCACTACTTTCAAGAAGATGGGGGCGGATTATGATTGTTTTTTTTTGATATTCTTTGTTCGTTGGTTTTTTTTCTCTTGCTCCTATTATTTCAACATATTTCAAACGTTTGATTTTGTACACTATCTGCATTACATACATCGTTCATGCGCAACTGTTGCGATTTATTTTGACTCCCCCCCCCCCCCCCCCCCCCCCCCCCCCAAGAGTCTTGATGATAAAATCTTGTACATCCTCCGGCTTCTTGGGTCAAAACCACCGAGTGAGGAGGAGGGAGGAGTGCACCAGCAACGTAAGGTTTATAATCTGGGACGGAAAATGACCCGGACAGACTTTTGCTTCAACGATTCTTTTCTGTGTTTTTGTTGGTGTTGTTTGTTGGGTCGTCATTAAGAAACAGCCACGTTCTTGTTAAGAACGGATGTGTCACGGGACATTAATTGTTGGTGCAGTGTAGCAAGCTGAACGGCCTGAAAATTAGAGGCGCCTGTACCCACGTGTCTCAAGAGAGAATCATTTTTTTCCCCCGCGTTTAAACAGGATCGTGGGGTTGAGCGATCCGTAACCCTACGATAAACTCTTACAGTCAAAGAAAAAGGCAATGACTGTATCAGTTGCCCCTGCGCAGTCTTCATGAGCCCACGCATGAAGTTCCCTGCACTGAATCCTGTCTTCAATCCTGCTCTCAGCACACACAGAGCAATACCAGTCATTGACATCAGCTTGTTTTCTTTGCGTGGCACAGGCGGCAGGTTTGGTAGCTTTCTTTTGTTCTTCATGTTGTTCTTTCTCATAACCATTTTTGTTCCTTTTTTTTTCTTCTGTTTTCCATTGCTCGTTGCTTTTTTTTCCCCCGTGTCTTTTTATAAGGATTAGTAGAGGTGAGGATTTCGGAACTCTCCCTTTAAAAAACAAAAAAAAAATCTTTTTCTTGGTGTGCTGGGAAGAACGGGGGGAACTTTACGTTGAACTGATGGAGAAAATACACGTTTGACTGCTGGTGCTGGCACACTTTTGATCTTGCAGTCATAGTGTCCCCGTGCTGTCTCCGAATGCCGTGTTGATCAAGTGCACGAAGTTCACGGAATCCTCACCATAAAATAGTATAACGTTGTTTTCGCATAAGACGATTATTTTTCTTTTAATGACTTCGGCCGTTCTCTGGATTTCTTCAAGCTCTCCAACCTGAGATGTTGGCATTGCCATACGCATTATACTCACTCCAAAAGAGCATGAAACAGAGTACATTCTGGCAGTGTCAACATTTAACACATCTTCTATCATACTGGGAGTAAACTTCTCCAAATTGGACAGAGTGTGCGCAATCATTTGGTTTTTCATTTTTTGATCAGCCAGAGCTGTTTTACGGACACTCAACGGTGGAATTTTCGTCAATACTCACAGCACTCTGTAATCCATGCTTGTGGCTACAGCTCTAAAGAAACATCGTCCATCTGAAGAAGTCTGAATTGCCTTTTATATCTATAGATAAGCACAATGCACGCGCTCGATCCCAAACGCTTTTTAAACCTACGACACGATGGATATTGCAACAACCTTTACAAATTTTATTTCATTAGTGTTGTCAAACTTAGGTCTTGAGAACGGGAAGAAGGAAAATATCGATGATCAAATCGCTAAAGGAGACAAAACCGAAATACCATCGTTCATCATGCAATAATTCTAAATAGAACGGACGTTTTTCAATGTATTTTTAAACATAGCTGCTTGTTCCAAAGTTTTAGACGTTCAAATATAAAAGGTTCGAGACCCCCCCCCCCCCCCCCCCCTTCATCTCGCAGTACATTATAATAAAAACCGTTTTTGGTTAGTGAGCTGGTACTAAGCGGGGTTCAGCTGGAATTAAGGAATAAAGACGGTAATACTCCTTTGCACATCACTTGTCAAGATGGGTTGGATGATATAGCGAAAGTGATTTTACTACAGCCCTGGTGGGCCAAACGTGGGATTCGGGAAAACAGTACCATGTGCCCCATGTTAAAAGTACCTCAAAACCTTTCGATTAAAAAACGGCTAGGGGAAGACCTGCACTCATACCGCTATAGAAAACGATAATATTAAGATTACGGAAAGGTTGATTGAGGCGGGTTATGAAATCAATACGTATGAAGATGAAGCTGGCGAAACGATTTTGCATATCATTGTGGAAACGGATAATTTTGATGGATTGAATATGCTTTTACGCTATTACTATCGTGTTAACTGGGACGCTTCGACTTATGCGGGATATATGGCTTCCCATTTCACAACACACCCCGGTATGTTGGATGCGCTTTCCCTTAAATCACCGAGGCAATACAAAATGGCGAAGTGGGGACTTGCGCTCGTATTTCTATAGAAAACAATAATCTTAACAAAAGGTTAATGGAAAGGGGGATGGGGGGGTGGGGGGGGGGGGGGGGGGGGTTATGATATTACTAATACGTATGAAGACAAAGCTGGCAAAACAATTGTGCATATTATTGCAGACCTACTGTGTCATTATGTAATTATTACAATCACATGTTGCGTGCTAGGAACCATATTGCTAAATCTTGGACTATACAATCTTTTGCTGTTAAATTAAAAGTACCTCCTGTTAAGGTTTAAATATGCGATATGCGTGATGTTACCAAAATGAAACCCAACGAAGTTGGATCCGTGTTTTTTTGTTGGCCTATGCTTTTGTGGGGGGGACAAAGAAAAAAAAACAACAACAATGACCACCGACTCCCCGCCCTTCATTGAAGATGAAGTTTCTTGATCTCTCTGAGAAAACAACATTTTCTATTTAGACCAGTTACAACTCGTCTGGAATACCTGCCATGTGACATTATTTCTCTTTCAGAAAACCAGGAGGAGGGCCTGAACTTATTATTATTCCAAGTCCCCACTCGAAGAAGAAGAAGCCAGTAGTATCTTGCGGACAGTAGTGTGTAATGAAAGTCAGCTCTTCTTCTTCTTCTTCTTCTTCTTCTTCTTCTATCTGTGGAAAAAATCCCGCTATCGCGATCTAGCTCACTGAAGAAGAAGAAGACAGTGGCTGCCCCTTTCAGTGAGACGAGGAAAAACGTTCTCTTCTTTCATCGAGTCGTCAACGCACAAGTCCTGGTTTTTTTGCCATTTGACTTTGTCATCACTACTATATAGGGCTGGTGCAGCAAGCAGTCAGTGGGTTTGTGTCCGGATGACGACGTCTTCTTCTTCTTCTTCCGACTCCTCCCCGCCTTTTACCTCTGATGGAAACGTGTCGATAATAATAATAATGGAAAACGGGGTGTTTTGCATCTTCTTTCTTCAATTTGACGACTTCGTGTTTGGCCTGAAACCTGTGAAAAACGGAAATTCCTTTCGAAATTCTTCCCGGACTTCATTTTCCTGCCACTCTTCTCCCAATAATAAGAAGCGTAAGGCTCTTTTGAGTTCGGCTGTCACACTCGAGTTGATTTTCTCTCACGGGACTATACAATTTCTTGTCAAATTTTTTTTGTATGAGGAGGGATTTGTTTTTTTTCAGGCACACGCCTATCATATGCGACTCGCTTTCCATTCATTATGCATGCCATACATCTTCTTGAAAATGTGAAGTTGGATTATCGTCTGAAAGTTTATCTTCGCGATTCTCGGAATCACAACTTTGAATCGAAAGAACGAATGCTTCAAAATGAAGCTTGATGTGGTGGCCATTTACATGATCTTCGATGGATAAGAAGAACTGTGTTGCCAGGTTTGTAAAGTGGAGAACATGATGATATCCAGTTTCTGCTGCCAGCTGGCAGTTCCATCTTGTTGCGATAGCGTTGTTCTCTTGAACTGACGTTCTTTCTTAAGGAATTTGTTGTGTAAACTGAACTTGTTATAGGACAAGAAAACCAAAACAAATAAAACAAACGATGATGACTGTAAAATATGTTAGTTCGACTTAAAAACTTGTATCTGTTTTGAGCGTGTTCAACTGACTCTTGGAAAAAAAATCTGACAGACACTCTCTGTGTGTGTGTGTGTGTGTGCGTGTGTGTGTGTGTGTGTGTGTGTGTGTGTGTGTGTGTGTGTGTGTGTGCTGTAAGAAGATATTTTCGTTTCAGGGAATTATCATTAGGCGTCTGCTATGAGCCTCCTCTATAATGACGACCTCCTCCTCTTCTTCTTGATAATAACTCGAATGATGATGATGATGATGATGATGATGATGATGATGATGTAGTAGTGGTCTTTTTTTTTACTACTACTACCTGTCATTTTTTTGTTTGTTGTTGTTGTTGTCCCGATGGTGGTGATGATTAGTAGCTTTCTTACGATACGGGCTTTTTACTTTTCGGGGGATTAGTTACGCGTAATTCCTGGACTTATTTTCGTTTCTTATCATAAGGCGTCTGCTATGCTATGGGCGTCCTCCTCTATAATGACGACCTCCTCTTCCTCTTCTTAATAATAATAATCCTCGAAGAAGAAGATGCTACTACTACCGATGATGATGATGTGATGAGTATGAGTAGTGGTCTTTTTTTTACTACCACTACTTATCATTTTTTTTTTTTTTTTTTTGGGGGGGGGGGGGGGGTCCTGATGGTGGCGATGATTTTTTGGTAGCTTTCTTACGATACGGATTTTTTTTTTTTTTTTTTTTTTTTTTTTTTTTTTTTTTTTACTTTTTCCGGGGGGGGGGGGGGGGGGGGGGGATTTTGTAGTTATGCACTTAATTCCTGGATTTATTACTAGTGGGCAGCTTATGAACTTAGTATTATATATTTGCCGGTACCCTCGGCAGCGGGTGGGGATAGACTCGGTGGTCGGCAGCGTGTGGGGGGGACTCGTGGTCATGGTCGTGGTCCTGAGATCAAATAATAATCCCTCCTCCTTAAAAAAAAAAAAAAAAAAAAAAAAAAAAAAAAAAAAAAAACCCAGCTGCTAAAAAGTTCTGCATGGAAAAATGAAGAAAAAGGGTCCTCGATGATGACGAAGAGGGAGAGAACGTAATGTTAATATAGCCTCGTCGTCGTCATCTCGTGGACCCGGAGTGGAAAGGATGAACGTTAAAGCGAATGGTTTTTAATATTTTGACTTGGGAAAAAAAAAACGTGGATCGTGGATTGTTTTAACGCTATCTTGTTGGTGTTTGGATAGAGACTTCGGTTAATATTGTTGAATTTTTTTTTTTTTTTGAGACTAAAAAAAAACTAAAAAAAAACTTGGATTGTGAACGCTATCTACTTTTTATATTCGGTTCCTATTGTTGGTGTTGGTGTTGTTTTTTTTTTTAGAGACTAAAAAAAACTTGGATTGTGAACGCTATCTACTTTTTTATATTCGGTTCCTATTGTTGGTGTTGGTGTTGTTTTTTTAGAGACTAAAAAAAAAACTTGGATTGTGAACGCAAATCTGCTTTTTTCTTGATAATTAAGTTTCCGGTTTTTTATTAAAAAAACATGTTGATGTTGTTGTGTTGTTGTTGTTGTTGTTGTTGTTTTTAGAGACTTCGCATCATATTTCGAAAGACTTCTTTTTACACACGCGCGAAAGGAAAAAAAAAAAAGGTTTGTTGCTGAGGCTTCTTGAAGAAATAAGTTTACTTTACTACCCTTTGGTGTTGCTTTTAAAAAAAAACCTTCGATTGTTTGAAAAGAAAAACGTAACTTGAAAACAAAAACCTTGGAATAAACTACTTTTTGATATTTCGGTTCCTTATTGGTACAGAGCACGTTGGTGTTTGTTTTTGAGACGAGCTACTTTAGAGACTTTCGCATCATAAAAAAAAAAAACTTGAATTTCAAAAAAGTAAACACGTGACTTCTTCTTCAAAAAACTTCTTGGTTCACCATGCAAAGAAAAAAGATGCTCCAACTTGAAAAAATAAGCGAACTGGTTTTTATTTCTTTGAGTTTTGAAAACAACTTGGATTGTGAAGGTAAAAAATTAAACAAGTTGTTGTTGGTGTTGCAACTTGAAATAAAGCATTGAAAGGGTTCTTTATACCCTCTGAACTTGAAAAAAAAACTTGGATTGTGACGGCTTCTTTGAATTGGTTAACGTTCCTAGTAAAAAGGTTTTGAGACTTCCCAGCATATTCAAAAGACTTCTTCACACATACACGGAAAGAAGAAAAAAGATGCTACGACTTGAAAAAAGCGAATAATTGGATCTACCCCTATGGACTTGAAAAAAAAAAACTTGGATTGTCAATGTAAAAAAAGTAACACGTTGTTGGTGTTGACCTCGCATCATATTCAAAAAAAAAGATGCTTCTTCTTGCTTTGGATTGATCAACAACTTGGATATGTGAAACGGGGAAAGTGGCTTGAAGAAATAAAGTGAATGGTTTTTTACCCTTTGGAAAAAAAAAACTTGGATTGTGAAGGAAAAGGAAAAAAAAAACAGTTGTTGTGTTGACCGTTCGCATCCTATGGGATATTCGAAAGACAAACTTGTTGTCTTCTCACAGTCATGGAAAGCGAATAAAAGCGATTTTTTTTTTTAAGAACCCTTTGGGCTTGTTGAAAAAAAAAAACTTGGATTGTGAACGTGAGGTACAAAGGTGTTGTGAGACTTTGCATCATGATTATTTGAAAGACTTCTTCCTTACATACATTAGCAAATGCCGGGAAGTGACTTGAAGAAATCGAGCGAATGTTCTTTTTTTTCCCCTTCACACACGGGAAAGCGATAAAGCGATTTTTTATTTCTTGTGAACGTATCAGATTATTTGAAAGACTTCTTCCTTACATACATATGCCGGGAAGTGACTTGAAGAATCGAGCGAATGTTTTTTTTCCCAAAAAGGTAAAGGTGTTGACTTCGCATCATAATTATTCGAAAAACTTCTTCTTCATGCACGGCGAAGAAAGACGCCGCGACTTGAAAAAGTAAAAAGGTGTTGAGACTTCGCATCATATTGGAAAGACACGGAAAGAAAAAAAAAGATGCTGAAGAAATAAGTTTACTACCCTTTGGACTTGAAAAAAAAAACTGGGATTGTGAACGTAAGGACTACTTTTTATCGTCGGTTCCTATTGTTGTCGTTTTGAGACTTCTTCACACATGCAGAAGCGACTTGAAGAAATAATGCGAATAGCTTTTGCCCTTTGTGAACGTAAGGTTAAAGAAAAAAAACTTGGTGGTGTTGTTTCTGTAAAGTTTTTACCCTTTTGACTTGAGAAAAAAAAAAAAAAAAAACTTGGATGAACATCCGCTTTTTATAATGTTCGGTCCTATTGGTGTGGTTGGTGTTGGTATGACTTCGCAGCATAGTCGAAAGACTTCTTCACGCACGCGTGGTGGGAAGTAAAAAAAAAAAATGTTGCTGCGACTTGAAGAAATAAGTTGACCACTTTTTGGACTCATAAGGTAAAAAGCTGTTTTGTGACTTTGTCACATCATAATTAGTCAAAAGACTTCTTCACGCACGTGGAACGATGCTGCGATTTGAAGACATCAGTTTACCACCCTTGGGACTCGTGAGGCATAAACAAGTTGTTTTTCCGTAAAGCCAATGGTTTTTTTTTTTACCTTTTGGACTTTGAGATGAACGTAAGGTAATCATTTCCTTCTAATGATATTCGGGTTCCTAGTGTTTTGAGACTTCTTCACACACGAAGGTCGTGGAAGAAAAAAAGATGATGAAATAAAGCAGATGGATTTTACCCTGTTGGGGAAAAAAAAAACAAACAAACTTGGATCGTGAACGCGATCTACTTTTTATATTCGGTTCCTATTGCTGGTGTGTTGGTGTTGGTGGTGTTTAGAGACTTATTCGAAAGATACCGCGTCGTAACTTGAAAGGCCATGGCAGAGGAAGAGCCATATATATGCCACTGACACTGGGGGGTTGTTGTAGTCACAGCCACCGCTGCCGCAGCAGCAGCAGCATCAAGACCCACCAGCACCACCACCACCACGCTGCGGCGATGATGATGATGCACTACCCTCCTCCCGTCGGTGGTGGTGCCCACAACACTCTCTGCCAAGGCAGAGGACACAATACCATGGAGGTGAAAGGAGATGGAGGAGATCTGGCCGCTAGGGATGATCTGACTACCAACTCCTCCTCGGTCGCAGTCAAGCACCAATCATCATCATCATCATTGACACTTCCTCTGCAGAGGATTTTGTCACCACCGGTGCTATCTTCAACAGAAACAAATACGTGTTGGCTAGCGTCCTGTCATCCGATATCAAACGCATACTGATGAAGGTCTTGTGGGGGTGGGGGGGGGGGGGGGGGCTGGAGGGGTACTCTCGCTGGAACAAAATGTTTTCTGGGCCCCTCGTTCGAGCCGACGCTTTGCTGTCGCTGATCGAAGAACCTAGGCCGGAGTTATTGATCGTGAAAAGTATCATGGACCAGGTGGAAGATGCTGACTGTTACAACCGGTTCCGGGCGAAACTGATCCAGAGCGGGGCAATGTCGAGTCAGTTGAAAAAAACAAAGTGGTGGATATATGCCGCAACAAGTACCTACCCCCGGTGCCCAGGTTTGTGATCCAATTGGTGCGAAACAGAAATGTGGCGGATCAGGAGAAGCTGCTGAAAGCTTTGGATGTGGGACCGTACTACGATGATGAGTACGACAACGATGACGATGACTTTGAAGATGATGACTTTGAAGAAGAGATGATAGATTCGTGGGGATGGTGGTGAAGTACTTGAGAGATGACGTGACACTAGAATGCGGTCTGTTCAGGTGGATTTTGAAAAAAAAAAAAAAAAAAAACAAAAAACAAACGATCCAAAGACTATAACGCTCATTGCGATACGCTAGGGCAGGACTTCAAACGCTCTCGCCGATTTTGAGCGGGGTGCTACGAAGACGGCCAAAATGCCTCTGTTGAACCTGAGCCCGAACGTTGCGCGGGCCACTCATGACGCCTGCAACCGGGCGAAACTGCGCCAGTTAGTGCGCAAAATGCATCAAGATCTAGGAGGGGCTGTTTGGGAAGAGGAAGAAGAAGAAGACAGGTTTTTTTTTCGGACAACGCAGCCGGTAGTCACAGACGCCTGGGTGGTTTGATCACTGACTGGCTTGTGGCCAGGCAAAGACAGGGTCTCATTTCCAACCATTTGAAATGCGAAATGATGTGCTACGTCTACGCGCTGGATTGGGATAAACCCTTGGGCCTAGCCTCGACGACGAGTCAGCGGGATGATGACGATGACGATGACCATGATGAAAAAGAGGAGGAGCAAGTGGTTGCATGGTGAACCGCCAAACTGGAGATTCCACTGGGAGGACCTGGAATATCACGTTCAGTCATTTTAGCAAGGAGTGGGCACGACGCCATAATCAGTCCGCCCTGAGTACGGCTCAAAGTCGGTTTCGCTTGGCGTCTTTGAGGCCCGAAACGAATCCCAGCCAGGATATGGTAACGTGCTACCAGTGCTGGATCGGCCTGAGAAAGTGGCGAGACGATGACGATCCCGATCTAGAGAACGTGCGAAGAGCGACGGCAGTGTCCTTACCTGCTCAACAAACTCGGCCGTCCGATGGCGAACTTCATCGAGGGTGTGCAAAAGGTGGGTGACCCAAAACCGCGGGATATGAACCATGCCAGAGATCTCTACGGCGCTCATCAGTTTTGAATCTGTATTGAAGAATAGGTCTATGAGGAAAAGGTGGATAGCTATAGAGAGACCTCTCGCCAGTCGTTTTATTTCACTCTCCCACTGGCACATGCCCTGGCAAGATCTACTCTTTGTCCCGAAAAGAAGAAGAAAAGCCCTAGCCTAGTCAACAAACTCTCGAAACATGTCAACTACAGTTCCCCTCACTAACGTCACCCACAAGGGGTCTCTCTTTCTCGTTTTTTCTTCCTCCTTCTTCCTCCTCTTCCTCCTGCTCCTGCTCCTCCTATGCCACTCTCCACTCAGCAGCAGCAGCAGCAGCATCTGGTAGAGGAGGCCAGTACCACCACCACCACTACCGCCGATGATGATGACGACTTCGGTGAATCACAGCAGCAGTCAGATGATTCTTGTCAGTCAGATCATGAAAATTGTCAACAGCAGCAGCAGCAGCCTTCTTCTGCCGCTGCACAAACCTCCTCGGCTTGTTGGACAGCCGCCGCTACAGCCTCGACGACCACCACCGCCACCGCTACTACTACTACTACTACTACTACTACTACTACTACTACTACTACTACTATTAGAACCGCTGGTGATGATGATGGTAGTAGTGCTTCGGCCGCCGCCGCCGTAGTTATCGGGGATGGGGAGATGGCGGGCGAGGAAGGAAAAGCAACCATTTGGGTGGTGCAGTTACGCGTGGAACTCCAATCTGAAGATGTACTCTATCCAGCAAGCCTCCACGAGCGTCTTGAGGTGTTTTTTTTTTTCTGGACCCAGGAAAACAAAAGGACTCTAACGTGAAACTGGTCGTGGTTTGTTTCAGTGCTAACGTCTGTTTGCGCGGGACCGTTTCCGAATACGAATGGAAAAGTCCTATCAAGATGCTGAACGAGACTTTCCCTGAAGCCAGAATCCTAATGGGTTCCGTGATCTTCCCTCTGTATGGAGGAAAGTTAAAGCATCATATCGTTGAGTCCAATGACAATTTGAGAAAGGCTGTTCGAGTAGCTCGCCAGGCTAAGGGCGCAATATGTTTCGTTGACCTCCGAAAACGTCCGTCACTCGAAAAAGGTCGTCTAGAAAACCGAAAAGCTGCATGTATCAAAACGCCTTGTTCCCCAACGCAGAGTGCGTAAGAAGATTGGGAGCCGCGCTATTCATGAAGTATCGGCTGTCGTCTGTCTACCACCACACTGCCTTTTCTTACAGGATAGCAAAAAACAAAAAAGTATAAAAAGGAGCAGTTGGGCATATCCCTGCCTTTTTCGCCGCCACCTGTCACACACCTACGAATACTACTACTACTACTTGCAACTGCAACTTCTTGTTTTGAAACGAAAACGATAACAAACGAACCATACACAAAAAAGACGAACAACTACCAGTGTGGCATAGGTATTGTCTTGTAGTATCTTGGATACGTCACGGATCGCTCTCTGGTGAAAGCCGCTATTACCATATAGCACAGTCTGCATTTTAAGGACGTACCACCCCAGATACTGCACGGGAAGCGCGGGATTTGTCTTCGTTTTCAAGGTGGCAGGTCAGTGCTTGTTGTGTAGTAAGCAGTTGGTGTTGGATTCAAAGACTACATCTAAAATTCAATGCCTGTTGTACTGTAACTAGTTAATGTGTTGTTCAAAGACTACATGTAACGTTCAATGTCTGTTGTACAGTAAGCAATTTGCTATGTTGGATTCAAAGACGACATGTAACATTCGATGTCTGTTGTACAGTAACTAGTTGCTATGTTGGATTCGCAGACTACATGTAATATTCAATGTCTGTTCTACAGTAACCAGTTAATGTGTTGGATCCAAAGACTACATTTAACATTCAATGTCTGTTCTACAGTAACCAGTTAATGTGTTGGATCCAAAGACTACATGTAACATTCAATGTCTGTTCTACAGTAACCAGTTAATGTGTTGGATCCAAAGACTACATGTAACATTCAATGCCTGTTGCACAGAAACCAGTTGGTGCCTCCTTCCACCTTTTCACAATCTATTCGTTGTAACCCGCCCGTCCCCCCATCATCCTGCCTCCCCTCTCCTCATCCTGCCACCTTTTCCAATCTATTCCTCCCCCCCCCCCCCCCCCCCCCCCCCCTCCCCCCCCCTCCCCCCCCCCCCCCCCCCCCCCACCGCCCCCAAGCCCTGAGCGGTCTCTTATGCCCGGCAGTCTCTTGCCTTCAAACATGAAACCCCTCCATCGTGTTCTTTGTGTCTCTCGCAAAGATTAGAGAGAACTTGATTGTTTAGAATATTCTGAATGCTCTACAGTGTGCAACGCTGGCACGTTTCGATGACTTCAGCCTTGTTGTTCCAAGGAAAGAAACTCTGTCCATGGGAATCTGTTCAGTGGGGTCTTAAATGCCCATGCCCCTTCCCCCCATTTCCAACCAATTCCAGCTCTTCAGTTTTAACCGAAGGTGGGCGTTACATGAAACACGAAGACTCATTTACGAGCCGGCTTTCTAGATCGGATGAATGGAAACTGGAGATAGAATGGGTCTTTCGTTGCAAACATGAAGCTAGTTTCTGCCTTCCGTTCTCAGTCTCTGCCTTAGACCTGTTCAAAATGATGAGATGTTTCTTTCAAAAATGATCCCAAAAGCCTTCTTCTGAACAGGAAAAAGACCAACCAGGGTGAACAGTTTCAATTTTTTTTTTTGTTTCAAGAAAAACGTTCCCTTCGCAACCCTGTCACTGCATCTGGTCTCCTGTGCACACGCTTCTGTCCACCACACGTGAAGTCCTGTTTGCCTGGGGAGCTTCAACCTATCTACTCCAGAGAGAACTGACAGAAAGCTGCTCTTGTGTAGGAGGGGGCACAAAAGGAAATCTGTCCATTTTTCGACTTATGTAAATCGGAGAGGGTGGGAATTGGCGGGGAGTGAGAGGGGTCAGGCAGGAAATGAGAGCAGGTGTGGCAAAGCTGGTTTGAAAGACAGTTGAAATAGTCCGGGGAGTTCAACTGTCTGAGCAAGACAGTGGTTGTCACTTTTTAGGAAAGACTTTACTGTGTTTTCACAAAGCTGTCCTTAAGAAGAAAGAAGAGGATGGAGAGGCAGAGGTGGTGGGAAGAGGGGGGTGTAGTCGGAGGACATCTCCATTGAATCCCCACCTAAGAGAGAAGAAACTCATCCCACTTTCAATTGCCTAGTCATCAGATCAGTAATTTTGGATGAAATATACCTTGTATTGGAAAAAAAAAATCAGAGAGAGAGAGAGAGTTTAATTATTTGTAAAGGCCATAGCCCCTTAGAAGGGGTGAATTCAAACCGCGCAAGTCAACTCATTTAAACTAGCTTAACATATAATTTACGGTTTTAGCTCCATTGCATCAGCTCTATCAGACCTTTCCTCACAGAACAGGCCACGAAGACGTTGGCGTCTTCCTACATTCTGTCAAGACAAGATTATTGTGACGCTCTTCTCCTTGGTGTACCCACAGCCTTACTCCAGCCAATACAACGTGTTCAAAATTCAGCTGTACGCCTTATCTTCAAGGAGCCAAAACAGCATCCTACTTCGGATCTCTTGAAGAAAGTACACTGACTCAAAATCGAGCACAGAATTCAGGATAAGTCGGCGGATCTATACTATAAGCTACATATGTGTATCAAGTCAAGTCAAGTCAAGTCAAGTAAACTTTATTATCTCAATTTGAGAAATTAATTTGTGGTCACACACATTCACAGCAAATAAACAATAATTTAGTCACATTACCCATTTTCTCACATATGACATACATTCATACAAAGGAATTTGGATTTCAATTAAACATCTCGGTTCATAAAATCAATGGACAGGGGAATAAAACTTTGTTTAAATGGTGCATATGCTATGACTGTGTCTTTGACCCTCAGTTTCAAAGCAAATTCGAAAACAACCCCCTAACTGTATTCCGCCGTTTGGTCTTCGTATGCAGCCTCATGCGCGGAATGCAGGTCTAGACCTAGGAGTTGTGTCCGATTTTTCCAAGTTTTCAGATCAGCCTCCGTGGACCTTTTTCACACCAGAGATTCGTTTTGATCTTGCAGCTTTTTGCAAAGAATGTACCAGCTCTCTGGCATACAAGGCATTGCATGCTGACCTCTGTTCAAAATTTCCTATCCTATCAGAAAATTTTCACTGACGGTTCCAAGCCTGAAGATGGAGTGGCATGTACAGCCTATTGCCCTGATGCTCCTTCTCAAATACTGTTAAAACATATTCCTTTCAGATGCTTCTGCTTACTCTTCTGAACTTACAGCTCTGGTTCGGGCGCTGAGGATAATCTCACAATCTAAGAAGAGGGACTTTCTGGTTCTGTCAGATTCACTGTCAGCTGTGGAGGCCATAGCTGGCCGCAACCTTCAGCATCCAGAACTTTTACACTTCTTTGAACTTTTGACCAAGTTGAAAGTGGAGGGTTACAAAACATTAGTCTGTCTTAGGTTCCTGGTCATGTTGGCATAGGTGGGAATGAAATGGTTGATCCTTTGGCCAAGAATGCCACAACAGAGAAATTGTCCAACATATCTATTCCCTGCTCGGATCTGAAACCCAAAATTAACGATTATGTCAGAGACCTCTGGCAGGAGGATTGGAATACACAGACGGATAACAAACTCTTTCAGATCCGTCCAAACCTTACGGAGTTCCTCTCATCTACGTCTGGTGGTCGTAAAGAAGAAACAGTTCTGTGCCGGCTGCACACCGGCCATTCGTATTTTACCCATTCCTACCTTTTAAAGAGTGAAGAATGTCCATGGTGTATTCCATGTCATGTGCCACTCACAATGAAACATATTCTTTTAGAGTGTTGGGACTTGCACGATGTGAGACACAAACATTTTACAGCAGAGTCTATGAAAATCCTGTTCAGAGATGTCCCTCCTGATCATTGGGTTTTTTGAGAAAGATTGACACTTCTTATCTTATTTAAGATTTTACGGAAGAAAGATTTTTAACGAAGTTTCTGGTGCGTTCCTAGATGTCATTTAAAGAGATATGTGAAAGTTTTTGTTTGTTTGTTTGTTTTGTTTTGTTTTGTTTTGTTTGTTTTTTTATGACTTGTGAGTTGATGTTAACGTGGTGACAGCCCTGATGTGGCCCTTTGCGGTCGGCTGGGCTATAAACAACATTACCTTAACTTACCTTGGCCACGAAGACGTTGGCGTCTTCCTACATTCTGTCAAGACAAGATTACTGTGACGCTCTTCTTGGTGTACCCGCAGCCTTACTCCAGCCATTACAACGTGTTCAAAATTCAACCGCACACCTTATTTTCAAGGTGCCAAAACAGCATCATACTTCGGATCTCTTGAAGAAATTACACTGGCTCAAAATCGAGCACAAAATTCAGGATAAGTCGGCGTGTCTATGCTATAAGGTAATCACAGGCGGAGCGCCCACGTATCTCTCTGATCGCTTCGAAATATACACCCCTACACGTCTCCTCCGTTCTTCCTCTGATGACCGAATTTTTCGACTTCCCTCATATAACCCAAAACAGCAAGGCTCTAGAGCACTCTCATTTTCTAAGGCAGTACTGTGGAATTCACTGCTTTTCCATCTACGTCATGCCCCTTCCTTCGCGACTTTCAAGTCTGCACTTAAAACGTATCTGTTCAAACGCCAGTTGCAGAATACCACCTGAAATATTACTAAATTACTACATGTCACTTGCACACTTAGCTCGTGTACAAATGAGCTGTTCACACGTGTTATATAGAGTGTTTATGTATCCGACATTATGTTTCAGTGTGTGTTTGTGTGTGTGTGCACGTGCGCGAGTGTGTGTGTGTGTGAGTGTATGTGTGTAGGCGCGCGAGTGCTGTGTGCGTGTGCGCATGCTTGCGTGTGGGTGTGCGTATGTGTGTATGTGTGTGTGTGTGCGTGTGTGTGTGTGTGTTGTTGTTGTTGTTGTTGTTGTTGTTGTTGTGTGTGTGTGTGTGTGTGTGTGTGTGTGTGTGTGTGTGTGTGTGTGTTGTACGACTCGTGAACATAGAATTGTGTGTGTGTGTGTGTGTGTGTGTGTGTGTGTGTGTGTGTGTGTGTGCTTATATGTTTAGATGTTGAATTAAAACTTATAAAGCGCCCTGTAGCCTACGTATTTATGATGGGCGCTATAGAAATTGTCCTCATTATTATCATCATGATAACATGACATTTCGTATTCTAAATGCCTTAATACAAACACAAAGTGAACTGTTTAATTGTGTTTTCATTCAATGGTGCCATTAATATAATCAGTTTGAAAGACACGAGAGATTTTCTTAAGTACCTAGGTGGGATTAATTGCTGTCGAACAGCTTGTAGTTCAGAACAAGTGAGAACACAATGAATTTCACTTTCATCATCTTTGTAACAGAGTGGACATATGAAATTACGATTATTCAAAGGCCTGTAACGGTTAAGATGTACACATATATCCGATACACCAAACCTGAATTTTATGACCATGTATTTAATATGTCTGCTAATCTGCATAGATGAGTACCTTGGAAAACAATGTGAAGGATTTAACCATCTGTAAATACCAAATCGGTGACTGTCATCAACATGGGAATTCCATCTTTGCCAGCTACAATCGATCAATGTTTGCCGAAACAAACGGAAAAGTGTGTATGTCATCTGCACCCTGATTCTCCCACACCAAACCAAAACCAAATTCCTACAGTTTCAGCCTAACATTAGTTACTAATCCTATACTGTTTCAACGCCTTCTTCCTTGCGCTGACCTCAAAAGCTAAATGAATTTTCGTTGTTTTATTCGTTTCTGTATTACCTGAAGAAGACCTATGAGGTCGAAACGTGTCCACGTTTCTCTGGGCGGTTCGCTAACATTTTTTTAAGATGTGTCTAACTTTAGAAGCCCAATTGTCCCCCCCCCCCTCCCCTCTCTTAGCGTCTAGCTGTACTCACATTTTGTACGCTTTATGTGGTAATCTTTCTAGGGGCATCCGAGTTATCTTTAACCAGTAACGAATGTACCTAACCACCGAAAGCAAATGAATTGGGTATCTGTTAGTCATGTCAATGATGCTTTGGATGTTTTTATTCTCCTGTTAGCTGATGACGTTGTATTGATATTAGAAAAGATAGTTGGTCTGCAACATCAGTTAAACAGTATAGAAATAGTTACTGAATCTCTCCAGTTGAAGGTAAACATGGCAAAAAGTAATACTATTGTGTTAAGGAAAGGCGGATATCTTGCTGCACCGAGAAAATGGATGTATAATGGAACAGCTATGTCAGTTGTAAAGGTTTATAAATACTTGGGTATACATTTCTCAACCTGTTTAAGTTTCAGATTTGCTTGCAATGATCTTGTAAGCAGAGAGCTAAACAATGTTTACTTTGTATCCTGAAGAAACTGCGTATGCTCGATAACGAGTCTCTGACATTGCTGTTAATGTTGTTCTATTCTCAGATTCAACCCATGGTAAGTACGGCGCTGACTTATGGGGCCTCGAAGTTGCCTCTATACAAATTGAAAAGATTTATTTGTATGAATGAAAAGGTTTCTCGGTGTTTCACTACAAACTCAAATGACCTGGTCTATGGTGGGGGAGAGAGAGAGAGAGAGAGAGAGAGAGAGAGAGAGAGAGAGAGAGAGAGAGAGAGAGAGAGCAGCTTTTTTTTTATTCATTACATTTGTTATTGATTAGTTATTTTTTGAGTATTCAAATCTTTCTACTTAAAAACTGTTATTCTTACTTTGAGCATTTCTTCATTCATCAATTAGTGATTTGTTCATTCATTCACACTTTCATTCTTAAAAATACTTTGTTTCTCTTTTAATTTTAAATTTTACTTGTTTTTTTTTGGTTCTTTCTTTCTGTTTCTTTCTCTTTCTTTCTTTCCTTCCTTCCTCTTCCTTCTGTCTTGTGGCATTTGATGAAACAACACCATCGTACACAATCCAATAAACATTCAAGTGAGCATAAACGCCGAATACAAAAAAGGAGGGCCAAATGAAAAATTCACGTCAAATTCGTTAGTAATTAACACCAAAAAAGAAACTAAAAAACAAAAACAAAACAAAACAAACTTAGAGTGACCAGAAGAACGCACAGGACAAAGCAAATCAATGGTTCAGATTTTAGGCATCACCTCCCCCCACACAACACACACACACACACACACACACACACACGCACGCACGCACGCACGCACCGCACGCACGCGCGCGCGCGCACACACACACACACACACACACCCACTTAATATAACCACATCACCACCCCCACAATATCCTTCAACCGCTCCATCTGACGCACACCTATACAGACAGAGAGAGAGAGAGAGAGAGAGAGAGAGAGAGAGGAGAGAGAGAGAGAGAGAGGGAGGAGGGAGGGAGGGAGGGAGGGAGGTTGATTAGTTTGTCCCTCCCTGCCAGCTGCAGAGGAAGAAGGAAAGTGAGACGTGGACGAAATGTTCCCTATACGACAGTCAGGTAGGTCCCCGCCACAGTCCTCTTCCCGCAGTCCTCACTGACGTAAGAGTCATCCAACTTTCAGCCAGACTTCCCCCCAACCTCCCCTCAACCTCCCCCAATTTCCATCCCAACCTCACCCCAAGCCAATCCCCCCAACCTCAACCCTCCCCCATCTTACCACAGAGATAGACCCCCCAAACTTCCCCCCCAGACTACAAAATGTAACACCCCCCCCAACCTCCCACCTTGTTCCCCACCCCAAACCACCCCCCCAATTTGGAGCATCCCCAACTTCCCCAAACCACCCTCCCCCCCCCGTCCCCCCACCCCCCTCAACCCCCCCCCCCCCACCCCCCCCCAACTCCCCCCCCCCCCTCCCACCACTTCCCCCCCAACCTAACCCGGAACCCCCTCCCCCCCCCAATTACCCCCCAACCCCCCCCCCCCAAAACTTAGGCCCCCCCCCACCCTTCTTCCCCTCCCCCTCAACTCCCTCACCCCCCGACCCCCCCCCCTTACCCCACTATCCTCACCCCCCCCCCCCACCCTCCCCCCACCCCCCCACCTCCCCCCTCCCCTCAACCTCCCCCCCCCCCCCCCCCACTAACCCACACCCAACCTTCCCCAAACGTCCCCTCCCTCCACTTTTCACCCCACCCAACCTCCCCCCCCTTCCACCCCCCCCCTCCGCACTCCCCCCCCCCCAACTAACCTACCCCACCCCCCACCTCCTCCCACCACCTCCCCCCCTGCCCCCCCAAACCTCCACCCCACCAAACCCCCTAACCCCCCCACCTCCCCCCAAACCTCACAAACCATCCTCACCCCACCGTAACCTAACTCCCAAACCCCAACTTCCTACCCCCTTCCCTTCAACCCCTTTTTGCCACCCCACTAACCTACCCTCCCCTCCAACAAACCCCACCTTACTTCAACCTGTCCCCCAACTTCCTAAAATCCAACCCCCCCCCCCCCCCCTCCCTCCCCCCTAGCCCTCCTCCACCTCTCACCCGCCTCACAGCCTGACAACTCTAAGGGACGTGTTGCAAGGGAAGAGGCACCCAGACAGTGATCACGGTGTTTCCTGAGTGTTGTCGGAGCTACACCGCGCATGATCTCCATCTCACAACATAACTTAAAGGTTTGACATCCCCCAAATCTGACCCCATCCTCCCATGGACCAATGAAACTTTTGCCTCGTTGTAAACAAACGTGACGATTCCCCCCACCGCTCATCGAGCAAACGAGCCCGAATTGAACGAACGAATTTTGACCTTTCCTAAAAACGGTAAGCCCTAAGGTGCCCCAACATGTGCCTTTAAGACTTGCCGTTCTAAACTGTTTGCCTGCTGCTTCTGACTAAATAATGCCAGCCTCAAGCCTACCTACACGCCGTGGTGTTGACTTAAGCCTTTGGGGAAAAAAAGAAAAAAAATGGCCCGTTGCATGTTGATGGGATGAAGGGATAGCTAACATGATTCCTCCCGGTGTCAAAGCAGTGCAAACCGAAAGAAATACGGCCTCGTCTGCTTTCCACCAATACCTACCTTTTCACCTTTGGCCTGAATTCTCGATCAAAATCCCAGCCTTTTTTTATTTGAGGTAAGAATTTTAACAAAAAAAACACTTTTTTTTTTTTTTTTTTTTGTGCTTTAACTACTTTTGGTTGCTTTTTGGTCTGGATAATTTCCCAGTCTTCTTTCCTCCCTCTCTCCTGTTCCTTTTCCCCTCCCCAAGTTCCTCTTCCCAGTCCTTTCCCCTTAGTCCTTTCTCCCCCTCCTCTTCCCATTTTCTCCAACCTCCAAAGAAGATACTCCTTCTCTCCCCCTCCCTACCCCGCCTCAGTTTCTACTTTCCCGGTTTTTTTCCCGGCAATTTTTAACAAAAGTCAAGTTTTTTCTGTTTCCCAACCCCCCACCTCCCTCCCCACCCCTCCCCCTTTTCCCCCCCCCCCCCCTCCTGCCCCATCCCTACTCGCGGCTCCCACCTTCTATTTTGGCCCAAAGTTTTTTCCTTGCTCCTCCTCCTTTCCTCCCCCTCCTGACCCCCTCCCCGACCTCCCGAAAACCCTCCCCTCCCTTTTCCCTTTCTTCTCCCCCGGACCCCTTCCCCCCCTTCCCTCTACCGCTCCTTGTCCTTCTCTCTCACTTGCTCCCACCACCTTCTCCCCCCTCCATTCCCTCCCCCCCTTCCCTATGCCTCCCCTGCTTGGCCCCTTACTATTCCTGTTAAAACTTCTTCTTCTCCTGCGCCTCTTTTTTCGCTTGGATAATCCATTCCCCTTCCCTCCTCTTCCTCCCCCCTCTATCTTTTCTTTCCCCTTCCCCCTCCCCTTCCCTCTCCCACCTCGTCCTCACTCTCAGCGCTTTTCCCCCGACTTTTTCCCCCCCCCCTCTCTTTTTCCCCCCTTCCTTGATTTGTGTCTCCTTGGAGCTCCTTTTTCTTTTCTGAAAATACAATTTTTGCTTCTCCCCCGTCCCACCTGTTGCTGCCCCTTTTTTTCCCCTCCCCCCTTACCCCCCCCACCGGCCCCCCGAACCCCCAATCCCCCCCCCCCCCCCCGTTCCACCCCCTTCCCCCCCCCCCATCCCCCCCCTCACCCCCCCTTTCAATCTTTTCCCCCTCCCCCCCCACCTCTGTCCCCACTGGCTTATCTTCCTGACATTCCTGCCCCGTTACCCCAACTTTTTCCAAAAAACCCTCCCAAAGATTAATGTCATTTTAAGGCTTTGCAAATGTCAAGGGAAGCTGGGTCCCCTCTCTTTACCTTTTTTTTACCCTCCCACTTCTTGCTTCGCCCTCCCCTCCAGCCCTTTCACTTGTTTCTAACCTTCAAGCCCCGTCTTGCTTCCTCTTTTCCATCAATGCATCCTTAGTTTTTCCATTCCGTTCCTCGAAAGGAGCTCGCTTTCCTCGGTTTTTTCCCTTTCCTCCCCCCTCCTTCTTCTCCCTTTTTTACTCCCCCCCTTCCCCCTCTCTCTCCCTCCCCTCTCCCCCCCTTCCTCTTCCCCTTTTAAAAAATTGTTTTCTTCTCCCCCCTACCCCCTTCTCCTTTCCACTTTCCCCTCCTTTTCTCCCTCCTTTTTCTCTCCTTCCCCCTCCCCCCCGTTCTTCTCTCCCCTCCTTCCCCCCTTCCCTCCAAACCCCCCCCGCCCTTCCCCCCCCTCCCCCCCCTTTAAAAACCCTGCCCTGAACACTGAATCAGGTTTTGGACTTGAGGTTTTTCGAAACCGAAAGCAATGGACATAGGTTTTCATGACCTGTGCGGCAATGGCAGAGGCTTTCAGTTAACGCTTGGGTCCAGAGGTGCAGCGTGTCTAGGGCCGCGGACCAAAGGAGGGTTTTCAGTGACTGCTGGGTGGACAGGAGGTTTTTCTTTCAGTGACTGCCTGGGTGGAACAGAGGTTTTTTCAGTGCACTACTTTGCTGTGGTGGACAGCGGGTTTTTATATTCTGGTGGGCAGAGGGTTTTCATTGACTGCTGGCGGCCATAGGGTATTCCATTGACTGTTGCTTGGCTGGACAGAGTTTGTTTTCTCAGTGACTGGGCCTCTTGCTGACATGCTTGCTGGACAGGTGTTTTCCTTCCAGTGACTGCTGCGGGGTCGACCCAGAGGGTTTTTCCCGTGAATTGCTGGGTGGACCATGGCGTTTTCCCGAACTGGCTTGTCTACTGCGGTGGACGAGGGTGTTTGTTCTTTCACATTGATTTCCTGGGTGGAACAGGAGGGGTTTGAAGGCCGGAAAAACTGGAACCCCCCACGTGTGGTTCAATCTCACCACCGTACATCTCGCAGCAAGCGCCTCTGCCATTCTTTGGGTTGGTTGGGTTTTGGGAG
>JADBJO010004396.1:0-44307 GCA_016801955.1 Conus betulinus | reverse complement strand
AAGGTCTTCCATTAAATTTAGAAAAATATCCTGAACACAGCTCTGCGTGATTTGACGTTATCTTTTAAAATTGAAGGCAAGAGACAAGCACACTGTTGTCGTTCTAAGACTGAAACACGATTGCCGACCATTCCCCTGCCGTGCAAGCCAAAGCTCACAGTGCTGTATTCAGAAGAAAAGTGTGCATCCCAGGTCAACAGAGACAGGAGAAGGATCGAGGAACAGGAAACAAGGCAAGTGAATGTGTACTGACCCCGTCCGGGTCTGTTCCTGCCAACGCCACCCCTGTCTGTCGTACAACACCGACAGAAATAACATCATCAATGGAGCTGCCTGTGCTGACATCTTGCAGTCTTCTGACCACCTCCCCTCAGCTGTATCTTCGCCTGCACCAAGTGAACCATCTGGCAGTGAAACACGCATCGACATGGCACAGTGTGACATAGACTGTGAGTCAGTTACTGTTGTTCCCTCATTAGAATTCCACAATGACAGTGATGTGGACACACAAAGTGTTAATGGAGGTCATGTAGAAAATGTGTCTGATACCGAAAGACAAAAAGACAGTCCATTAATAACTACGACACAGACTCCAACTCAACGTGTAAACTGAAGCCTTTGTCGCAGAAGCGAACATGTGTATGATAGTAGCAGTGGTTGGTTGTGAAGATTCTTCTGATTGAGTATGTCAACGACACCACATGCTGACAAAATTACAATAGGAGACGGCGTGACATGTTTGGAAGAAACAAAAAGGAAACTGAATGACCGCTTGTGTTCCTTGAAGGAAGAACTTAGAGGCTGCATGACAAGTAACACAGAGGGCGAAAACCGAAATCTTGGCGATCCATCGTGACTGCTGCATTGTCGCATCGCAATTGTTAATCTGTTATGGTGTTCGGTGTTAACTGAATTCGATGCTTTTCCGTGATCTGGATTCCTCGTCACGATGATCTTTCCTGTTATGTATTGGTCATGTTTATCTATGATTTTTTTGTTTGTACACAGTCCCTACCCCCCCCCCCCCTTCCACACACCTTCTGAATGGATTTTGTAAAGCTTATCACAATAAACCATTCATTCATTCATTCTCTCTCTCTCTCTCTCTCTCTCTCTCTCTCTCTCTCTCTCTCACATCACCCCAGTCGTTCTGATAATTAGTTTGCCATGTGTAATCATTTGCTTGCAAATTCATTTCGTGTGGGGAAAAAAAAACAAACAAGCACCCCTGCTGTGCTTTGGCCTATCCACGCTTTTTTGATCTGATTGATTGAATCGACAAGTAAACTGAAAGACTAACCTATCGACCAGCCAACTAATATAGTAAGCCACCTGCTAACTAACCACCGAAGCAACCAACCAAACTAGGTGTCTAGTAAACGTTGCAGACACTGACATTTGCCATCCTTTGCAGTATAGCTGATCATCTTTCATTTTCCTCTTTTAATGACAATGTACCGAAGTGTGGAGAAGGAGCAGTTAACAGATACTCCACCCCCATCCCCTTCCTCGAACTTTCTTATCCTTCCCCTTCCCAGTAGATGGTTTGCATTGTTCCAACAGATGAAATAATCGGTTCGTCGCTGAAATAACTGACCGACCGCCTCTCCAACCCAACGTTAGATAACTAAATTGTCTTTTTTTTTTTCGTTACAACAGAAACAGGAACCGGATCTGAGCGACAACAAAGGGCCAGAGCCTCAACGGGCATCCACCTGGTGGCCCACTGTTCTCCGTGACACCTGGAAGTGAACCTTTTCCATGAGGTGAGCCACGAGCGAAGACACGGCCGTGGCCAAGCAGCTGGAAGGAGACAATTCTGTAGGGATCGGAAGGAATCTGCAGGCAACAGTATTCATCAAGGAAGCTGGATTCCATGTCGAAAGAGGCGATGGATGACAACATTCATCATCAAGAAAGCTGGACTCCATGTCTAAAGAGGCGATGGATGAGAACAGCATTCATCATCAAGGAAGCTAGACTCCACGTCTGACGAGGCAATGGATGACAACAGCATTCATCATCAAGGAAGCTAGACTCCATGTCTGAAGAGGCGATGGACACAACAGCATTCATCATCAAGGAAGCTGGAGTCCATGTCTGAAGAGGCGATGGATGACAACAGCATTCATCATCAAGGAAGCTGGAGTCCATGTCTGAAGAGGCGATGGATGACAACAGCATTCATCATCAAGGAAGCTGGAGTCCATGTCTGAAGAGGCGATGGATGACAACAGCATTCATCATCAAGGAAGCTGGAGTCCATGTCTGAAGAGGCGATGGATGACAACAGCATTCACCATCAGAAGCTGGACTTCATGTCTGAAGAGGTGATGGACGACAACAGCATTCATCATCAAGGAAGCTGGACTCCATATCTGAAGAGGCGATGGAAGACAACAACCAAGAACCTGTTCTTTCTTCGCCGCTGTCGTCACATACACGATGTCCGCCATCCAAGTCCTGTCCCACGCGTGCAGAAAGACGCGCACTTCTCCACAGGAAGGTAAAAACCCCTCCACACCTGCTAAGAATAGCATTTCCAATGAGAGAACTATGAAGAGATTTCCGCCAGTAGTATACAAATTTGACCTTTGATTTCATTTCATGGGCTCTGTCGTCTGTACTCTACCATTTTCACTGTCTTTGCATCTCCTCTCTCTCTCTCTCTCTCTCTCTCTCTCTCTCTTCGTTCGTGTGTATACACATGCGGACAAAAGAAGTGAGAAGGGGAACAACCTTTGCAATGGATGGTGGCTCACTCATATGCATATGTGCGTGTTTGGGCCAGGAGGGAGCAAGAACACAATACGTAGAACAGATACACCAAACCTTCACTATGTATAGACGTCCAAAGACACAATGCATGAAATAATGTATGCATAGCGTGTGTTAATTACTAAGTCGGTGGCATAGATATAGGCCTGACACGTCAGCACTTAGCACAGTCGGTATGAGACCAGGGCTTACGTGGTGTTGACTTAGGTCAAAATAGGTTTACATACTGTCACAAAATATGTGCCCCATCTCTTATGTCCCAGCAATGTCTTGAGATTTAGATTGCCTGTATAAGTTTGTTCTGGTTAACATCTTCCTCCTGTTTGGGCAGGAACCCAGGCTACCCATTGACGACCTCCTGGGACGTTCCACCACAACAACGGCAGGCACACTGGACTGAATATGGCAACACCAACAGCGACTTGGGATAGCTCACCAGGAGGCATTTTTGATCGTCCACATAACATCTAGCCATGATCCCCAGGTTGGCGACCATGTCTGCGTACACGGCTGTGTTCTAGGCCGCAACAGAATCCAGGACTTCTGCCAGCCTGACCCACACTGTGTCACCGCCAAACCAGCATAACCTGGTGTATGCTGTCCTGCCAGGTGGCCCAGAGAGGGTCGTCAACTAAAGAGACCTCCTCCAAGCCGCCGATCTCCCAGATGAGGAACCAGAGCCTTTGCCATGGCAACAACCTGCACCTTTTCTGCTGATGTCTTGGACACTGACTCCGAAGAAGAGATGTTGTTGACGCCACCTCCACGTCCGAAGGCACAGGAAGCAACTGGCGCCTGGTCCCCCTCATCTTCCAGCTGGTGGTCTCCCTCCGCCAGCCTCAGTGCCCGCTCCACGGAGGTCACGCCTCAAGAGTGAGGTAAGGCTCTAGATGAGCAAAGACTGAACATAACGTACGTGCTAGTTACCTTGCTACCCGTAGACAGATATCGTGACTCCCGATTATGCATTAGGCATAATTTTCGTGCCATAATATCATCATTTTTTCCCATGATTACTTATTCATGTGTGTTTTTAGCAACTATATTTTCATTAAGATAATTTTGTTTCAAGCCCATGCTGACTATACTCCATAGCTGACGCTTTAGCTCAGATGCACAAACAGAGCGCATAACATTCTGGCATGATGCGCAGAGCATAATTGGATAGGTGTCCTCGTCATTTATCCCCCCATGTTCAAAATTTCAGCACTGTGTCGAGCCACTTCCCACCCCAGAATTAAGCATAATTTGCCACCAGAAACGTTGGGTTACACTTGACAGAGGGGGAAGGGGGGGGGGGGGGGAGTTGGGGTAGAGTTTTTGGAGAGAACGGGTGGTTATGGAGTAATTTTTTTTTTCACGTGTGTGTGTGTGTGGGCATCAGTTGTCGGTGACTTTTTTTCCCTCTTTCATTTTTTTTTTTTTTTTTTTTTTTTTTTTTGTTTCACATTTTCTTTTTCTTCCGTTTTTTTGTTTCCTTTTTTCTTTTTTTTTTTAAGGACCAGTCTCTTACATACCATACATAGTCTGTATGTACCCTTACAAATTGACATATTTTTGCTGATTTTAGTGTTTTGGCGTTTGATACAATGTGTATGGGCTTTATGTTGTAGTGTGTGGTGTACTGGAACACTCTCTCTGATAATGTGCTGCTTATACAAAGAAAAAACAACAGACAGACAGAGAAAAAGAAGGAAAGAATGGAACGAAGGAAGAGGAAGAAGGAAACAACACAAAAACGAAAAAGGATTCGTTGCAGTGTGATAACAAAATAATATACAGTTGTTAAGCAAATGTGAGACTGTAATCTTCAGCCTAGATGTGGCCAGGTTGAATACATCAAGATTTCCTTCCGCCTCCTCCGTTCTCCCCCGTGTTCCCGAACGTTCCCTGAAAGCCCTCCTTGGAACAAAAAACGAAAACATCCAAGAATGACCGAAGGAACGAGCGAACATGGAGCAAAAGGATAAATAAGGTGTTTCATGCCACGATCACAAGTAGTCTCGCACCTGCCAGTTCCCCCAGAAACATCATCCTTACAGTGAAGAAGAAACGGGAGGGGGGAGGGGGCTGCAAGGAGGACGTGAGGAAAGACCGGTAGCGAGGCAACCAGTGTGTGTGTGTGTGTGTGTGTGTGTGTGTGTGTGTGCGCGCGCGCGCGCGCGCGAGTGCGTGCGTGTGTGTGTGTGTGTGTGCGCGCGCGCGTGCCTGTGTGTGTGTGATTGTGTGTGCGCGTGCGTGCGAGTGCATCTGCGCACGCGTGCGCACGCATAGATTTGCGGGCATACAAAATCATAGGTAAATCGTCAATACGCATTTATAACTCCTCTCCGCAAATCTATGTAGTTATGGAATGAACAAGCAAAGATACAGTGAATCAAGAACTTCCCCCACCCCCCCCCCCATTCCCCGAAAGGAAAGGAGATGAGTTAGTAATTGAAAGAATGAATGAAACAATCCATTGGGACTTGGAAATATGAACGAACAGTGCTAATGAATAACTAAGAGAGAGCCAACGACTGACGAACCGACACAGGCCAACGAAGAAAAAAAAAAAAAAAAAAGGCAGAGAAAAAAAGGAGAGCGGGCGCCGGAGGAGGCGGAAGGGGAAAGGGAGGAGGGGGGGGGGGGTGACAGGGCCGGAAGAAGCTGGAATATGAGGTGAGGTATGGCAGGGCTGGAAGATGAGGTGAGGTATGGCAGGGCTGGAAGATGAGGTGAGGTATGGCAGGACTGGAAGAAGCTGGAAGATGAGGTATGGCAGGGCTGGAAGAAGCTGGAAGATGAGGTATGGCAGGGCTGGAAGAAGCTGGAAGATGAGGTGAGGTATGGCAGGGCTGGAAGATGAGGTGAGGTATGGCAGGACTGGAAGAAGCTGGAAGATGAGGTATGGCAGGGCTGGAAGAAGCTGGAAGATGAGGTGAGGTATGGCAGGGCTGGAAGAAGCTGGAAGATGAGGTGAGGTATGGGCAGGGCTGGAAGATGAGGTGAGGTATGGCAGGACTGGAAGAAGCTGGAAGATGAGGTATGGCAGGGCTGGAAGAAGCTGGAAGAAGATGAGGTATGGCAGGGCTGGAAGAAGCTGGAAGATGAGGTATGGCAGGGCCGGAAGAAGCTGAAGAGAGGTATGGCAGGGCTGGAAGAAGCTGGAAGATGAGGTATGGCAGGGCCGGAAGAAGCTGGAAGATGAGGTATGGCAGGACTGGAAGAAGCTGGAAGATGAGGTATGGCAGGGCCGGAAGAAGCTGGAAGATGAGGTATGGCAGGGCTGGAAGAAGCTGGAAGATGAGGTATGGCAGGGCTGGAAGAAGCTGGAAGATGAGGTGAGGTATGGCAGGGCTGGAAGATGAGGTGAGGTATGGCAGGACTGGAAGAAGCTGGAAGATGAGGTGAGGTATGGCAGGGCTGGAAGAAGCTGGAAGATGAGGTGAGGTATGGCAGGGCTGGAAGATGAGGTGAGGTATGGCAGGACTGGAAGAAGCTGGAAGATGAGGTATGGCAGGGCTGGAAGAAGCTGAAGAAGATGAGGTATGGCAGGGCTGGAAGAAGCTGGAAGATGAGGTGAGGTATGGCAGGGCTGGAAGAAGCTGGAAGATGAGGTATGGCAGGGCTGGAAGAGAAGCTGGAAGATGAGGTGAGGTATGGCAGGGCTGGAAGAAGCTGGAAGATGAGGTGAGGTATGGCAGGGCTGGAAGAAGCTGGAAGATGAGGTGAGGTATGGCAGGGCTGGAAGAAGCTGGAAGATGAGGTGAGGTATGGCAGGGCTGGAAGATGAGGTGAGGTATGGCAGGACTGGAAGAAGCTGGAAGATGAGGTATGGCAGGGCTGGAAGAAGCTGGAAGATGAGGTGAGGTATGGCAGGACTGGAAGAAGCTGGAAGATGAGGGTGAGGTATGGCAGGGCTGGAAGATGAGGTGAGGTATGGCAGGACTGGAAGAAGCTGGAAGATGAGGTATGGCAGGGCTGGAAGAAGCTGGAAGATGAGGTATGGCAGGGCTGGAAGAAGCTGGAAGATGAGGTGAGGTATGGCAGGGCTGGAAGAAGCTGGAAGATGAGGTGAGGTATGGCAGGGCTGGAAGAAGCTGGAAGATGAGGTGAGGTATGGCAGGGCTGGAAGATGAGGAATGGGTAGGCAGGGCTGGAAGAAGCTGGAAGATGAGGTGAGGTATGGCAGGGCTGGAAGAAGCTGGCAGATGAGGTGAGGTATGGCAGGGCTGGAAGAAGCTGGAAGATGAGGTGAGGTATGGCAGGGCTGGAAGAAGCTGGAAGATGGGTATGGCAGGGCTGAAGAAGCTGGAAGATGAGGTGAGGTATGGCAGGGCTGGAAGAAGCTGGAAGATGAGGTGAGGTATGGCAGGGCTGGAAGAAGAGCTGGGTATGGCAGGGCTGGAAGAAGCTGGAAGATGAGGAGGTATGGCAGGGCTGGAAGAAGCTGGAAGATGAGGTGGTGAGGTGAGGTATGGCAGGGCTGGAAGAAGCTGGAAGGAGGTGAGGTATGGCAGGGCTGGAAGAAGCTGGAAGATGAGGTGAGGTATGGCAGGGCTGGAAGAAGCTGGAAGATGAGGTGAGGTATGGCAGGGCTGGAAGAAGCTGGAAGATGAGGTGAGGTATGGCAGGGCTGGAAGAAGATGAGGTGGGTATGGCAGAAGATGAGGTGAGGTATGGCAGGGCTGGAAGAAGCTGGAAGATGAGGTATGGCAGGGCTGGAAGGCAGGATGAGGGAAGGTAGGGCTGGAAGAAGAAGCTGGAGGATGAGGTGAGGTATGGCAGGGCTGGAAGAAGCTGGAAGATGAGGTGAGGTATGGCAGGGCTGGAAGAAGCTGGAAGATGAGGTGAGGTATGGCAGGGCTGGAAGAAGCTGGAAGATGAGGTGAGGTATGGCAGGGCTGGAAGAAGCTGGAGAGGTGAGGTATATGGCAGGGCCGGAAGAAGCTGGAAGATGAGGTGAGGTATGGCAGGGCCGGAAGAAGCTGGAAGATGAGGTGAGGTATGGCAGGGCCGGAAGAAGCTGGAAGATGAGGTGAGGTATGGCAGGGCCGGAAGAAGCTGGAAGATGAGGTGAGGTATGGCAGGGCTGGAAGAAGCTGGAAGATGAGGTGAGGTATGGCAGGGCTGGAAGAAGCTGGAAGATGAGGTATGGCAGGGCTGGAAGAAGCTGGAAGATGAGGTATGGCAGGGCTGGAAGATGAGGTGAGGTATGGCAGGGCTGGAAGAAGCTGAAGATGAGGTGAGGTACGGCAGGGCTGGAAGATGAGGTGAGGTATGGCAGGGCTGGAAGAAGCTGGAAGATGAGGTGAGGTATGGCAGGGCTGGAAGAAGCTGGAAGATGAGGTGAGGTATGGCAGGGCTGGAAGAAGCTGGAAGATGAGGTGAGGTATGGCAGGGCTGGAAGAAGCTGGAAGATGAGGTGAGGTATGGCAGGGCTGGAAGAAGCTGGAAGATGAGGTGAGGTATGGCAGGGCTGGAAGATGAGGTGAGGTATGGCAGGGCTGGAAGATGAGGTGAGGTATGGCAGGGCTGGAGATGAGGTGAGGTATGGCAGGGCTGGAAGAAGCTGGAAGATGAGGTGAGGTATGAACTGGCTCCTGATGCTGAACTCTTGGTCAAAGATTGATTGCAATGAGAATGCAGACCGTGTCTTTTAAAAATACTGATAGACCTTTTTCCAACTAACAGAAGGAGATTGATCTATACATATTTTCCACGTGGGCAGATTGAACTGTTCACACCAAACAGAACGTCAGTGACTGACACAACCTTAGTCTGATATGTGTGTCTACATAAATTGTTTGCTCGATGAAATTCCAAAACTTCTTAACAATTGGAAAATTATAGAAAAAAAAAATGTTCAATTAATTCCACTGTATCAACACAATATGAACATTGATTATTTTCTCGTATTTTCATTTTGTTTAACATTACATTTGTATGGTAAATCATATGCAACACTTTCCAGTGAAGGACTCTAAGTCTTACTTCTTTGGTGGTTTCTTTAGCCCTAAACCAGGCCTGTTTGTCTAGAGTGTACCCAAATTTCCTTTCCCAGAGGTAATGGGCCATTGGCAATTTTGTTCCACTGTCTTTGGATAACATTTTCCAGATGTTCTTTGGTTTTGTATTAAATGTTTTGCATCACAATCCTGTTGGCTTGTGCATGGATCTCCTCTCTCTCCATCCTTTGAATCCACTCTTTGGGAATAGAATTAATAAGGGCGTTATATTAAAAAATAATGTTAGCCTTGCTTCGCCCAATCATGTTCTGTACTTTCTTAAGTGACAAAAGTCTATGTTCGTTCCGATGGATTATATCTTTCATCTGTTCAATTCCTCTATTGTGCCAGTTTGGAAAGAATAATACTTAATTTTTTTTATTTAATCAAGGAGTTGTTGAAAAGAACCTGCGACTGGACATTACCACTGTTTATTTCACTTTGTTTGTTTATAGTTTTGTTATCTAGAAAACATGCAAATATATCTTTCCATAAATCATTTTCAATTCTAATAATAACCTGCATATCTTTTGTCCTTGTATTTGCATTAAGAAATTATTCCCATTCGCCAGTTTATTTGAATGCCACAGTAGGATCAGCCTCCAGTTTTCATTTTCTTTAACATTATATAATAATTTACGCATCCATTGTAAGTTCAGAACCTTCTGGAACTGAAGCATATTGATCACGTTCAGACCACCTTCATCCACATTAGATTCCATTACTTTCCTCTTTACTTTCTCAAATGCTTTCCTGTTACTGAATTTTTTCTGCCATACAAATCGGTATAACGCTTTATTAATTTTGTGCAGCACTGCCTCTGGAAGACCAATAGACTGCATTACATAAACTAATTGACTTATCAGAAAAGTTTTTATTACAGTCACTTTACCTTGAAATAGAGTGATCTCTCCTTTTCCAGTTGTTTATTATACTATTCATTTTGATTCTTTCATTCCAGTTTTCATCAATGTTCTTTGCCAATTTTACTGGTGTCAAAATATATTCCCAAAACTTTAATTCTGTTTATTGTTGTGAATGGGAGATTCGAGTCTTTTTTCATAGTTCCCGTTAGTAAAACGTTTGTTTTCTGAACATTCAGTTTTATCCAGAAACCTTTTCAAAGGATGGCAAGGTTTCTAGTGACTTAGACATATCTTGTCGGTCTTTGAGAAACAATGTTTTATCATCAGCCATTTGGTTTATCTTAATACTAGAATTTCCATTCCCAGAATGTAAAGGAACTTCAAAGCCTGCAATCGAACTATTTCGAATCTTAATGGCTGGTAGCTCGACGGCTAGCACAAAGGCTAATGGTCAGAATGGACAACCTTGTCTTATTCCGCAGTTCACATCAAAAGACTCGGAAATCCAACCACCATGATTTACAGAGGTCATGTTTCCGTTTGTCAAAATAGATACCCATTTTCAAAAATCTGGTCCAAAACCAAAAACGTCAAACACTTCCAGCAGAAAACTCTTTGATATCGAATCAAATGCTTTTGCACAGTTAATAGCGAGCAAAAAGCCTGCTCTATTAGTTTTATTTAGGTAATTGATTATATCATCAATCGATCTTATGATTGTGGCGATGTTTCTACCTTTGATATACCCTACCTAAATCTCCATTTACTAAGTTAGTGATGACTCGTCCAAGTCATAATGCTAAGAATTTGTAATCATTGTTAATTAACGTGACTGGCCTCCAGTTGTTTAATTTGTCTATCTAAATCTTTTTTCCATCTGTGACAGTATTATTACACCACATCTTTGAGAATATGATAGCTTACCAACATGGAAAGCCTCTATGAACGAGTCAGTGTTTTACTTATCTTATTCCGAAAAAAATTAACTCTATTGTCAGTCCGTCATTGCCGGGAGCAGATCCATTTCTCATTCTTCAAAGCGCTTGTCATTCCCTCGCATGAAACAGCTTCATTAGCGTCTAGTCTTGGAACGTTTTCATTGTCCGTAAATGTATTTGTGCTCCCCTAACGTCATTCTACAGTTTCTTGGTTATAAAGTTTCCTGTAAAAGAAGACTTGCTCTTCCAAAATGTTTGTCTGGTCTGTAATTATTCCTTAACTAAGGAAGAAAGGTGGCAGAGTGGTTAAGACGTTTGCCTGCCAGTCCAACGTGTGAGAAGTGCGTGGGTTCGAGCCCTGCCTTTCTCGCCCTTTCTTTCCCAGTTTGAATGACAAATCGAACTGAACGTCAAGTCCATCGGACGGGGACTATAAGCGAGTCGGACCCGTGTGCCTTGCTGGCCCCCCCTGCACACGTTAAAAAACCCACGGCAGTTTGAAAATCGAAAAGAGCAGGGGGCTCCCCGCTGCCCTTTCAAAATTGATGTAGATTGAAAATAGCCGCCTAGTATTTCTTAACAAGCCACAAAAATTGTCACTTACTGTTATCGTGTGCCATCGTATACCGGTGGAAATGGAGGACACGTATAAACATCGCATGCATCCGGTGTGAGAAACTGGAGGAATAAATGAGAGAAATGAAAATGAGTGACTGATATTTGGAAACGACTGAATGAGCGCCAGTAGGCTGCTCTTCGGCGACTGTACCTGGGTTGAGGTAGTGTGTTTATTATTGTAAAGCGCTTAGGGCTTGGTCTGTGACCGTGGATAGGCGCTATATAATTACCCAATATAATAATAATAATATAATAATAATAATAATAATAATCTCATCTGAATCTTTAGTTATCTCGTTATTACTTTCTTCTTTCCTCTAGCTTTTTTTTCTAGATTGCAAAAATAGTTTGTGTTCCTTTCACTTTCTGCAGTCCATTTAATTCTCGCTGTAATTTGTGCTCCTCTCACTCTCTCAGCCTGCAACAACTCTATTTCTTGTTTTAAACTAAGATACTGTTTCTGTTCCCCTACATCAGAGGGATTGCTGGCTAACGCCTTTTATTTTTCCGCAGGCTGTGCATTCAGACGTAACTCACGATTTTTTTTTCTTTTGCATTCAAGTGATGTTCCATACTCGGTACAAGAAGTGTACCAATTTCAACTTGAGTTCCCACCTACGTATATAAGAAACATCATCGGTAGCATCATTGAGATGCTTATCTAATATATCGTTCATTTCTGCAACAAACTTTGTGTCTTTAAAATAAAAAAAAAAAAATTAAATCTCCAGTATCCTGGACCTCTCTCAAAATGACCGTTGTTCAGTTCCGTTATGACCACGTTTTCTGACCTGAATGCGCAACTGTCGTGAGTTCACACGAAACACACTAGCGCAACATCCAAACGTCGAGCAATAAAAGGGTTATTCTTATTCCAGGAGAAATCTTTTTTCTTCATTATGAAAAACTCTCCAGATGCCTGTCGGATTCAAATTTCTTATTACATTATTTAACTCTCTAACCTCTGATTCATGACAAAAATGACCCGTTACCATATTAAGACTCTTTTTCATAACACAATTAAAATCACCAAACAACAACAGATTTTGCTCAGTGTTCAACACACGTTTCAGTAATTTTGTCATGAAAATTGCTTTATCTTGCACATTATTTGGAGCATAGATATTTGCCAGTTTAAAGTCATATAGTTCGCTTTTGACTGACGCAACTAAGATTCTCTCTAAAGCCAGTTCAACAGCTACATCACCATATTTTTTTTAATATTAGAGTAATCTCTCCTTGCTCCTTTTCCTACCCTCATTGTAAAATAATTTTCTCCCACTGTTTTTCCCACAGCAACGCATCATTCTCGGTTACATGGGCTCTTGTATACAGACAATATAAATTTAATTCCTTTTTAACTAATGAAAAATAGCAGCTGTTTTGAATTTCTTCCTGAGACCTCTTACATTCAAAGAACAAATATGTATTTTGTCCATTGGAAGCATTATATGCATATTACACAACATTTTTTTTTTCCGAATTCCATACTCGGTGTCCATAAATCAAGCGAGGCCGAAGCCATAAGATCTGTCTGAGGAGGTAGGGCGTCTACCCACACTGGTCGCTTACCTCAGTGTTTGTACTGTGGGGAGTCTGATGGGTGGATTTATCACTGTCCTTTTTCAGGTGATTACCCATCCCCACCACCTCTTTAAGGCTGGACCCCTCCTTGGATCACCGGCGTTTAGGGGTCTCTAACCTGCTCCGGGACAGGCTCTCCAGCTGCAGGGAGGCAGACAACGTGGCCTGATGCTCACTGGGCCTGCCTCTGGTTGCACATTTCTCCCATCTGTGGCAGTCGTCGGGCTGGTCGCTGTCCATCAGCGCAGTATCGCCCAATCTGGATGTGTCCTCTCTGTCCTCAGCTTTAATCCCTGTAACAGAAAACTGGCACAGAGGGCCCCTGCACTTATGGCCGGATGGTCTGTACTCACGGCAAACAACTTCTTTGTTGCACACTGAGGCATGGTGGCTCTGTTCCAGGCAATTAGAGCAAACGAAATTTTTTTTTTTTTTTTTGAGCCAACTTTTGTTCTTTGTGATAGATTTTAGCCCAGAAGAAACTTGCTTTGAGGAACTTGTCCAGAGGCACATCAGGGACGGCAGTGAACACGAACCTCCACCCTGTTGAAAAAACGGGTAAGTTTTCCGTCTGCATCCCTCGCTCTCGCTGTTTCAATTGAAGAGCGCAACTCGCACCCTACCTTTGCCAGAGAATGTTCAATCTCTTGAGTCGGCCACTGATATGGGTACGTTGTCGACCCGCACTTTGGTTGTCGGCTTCTCCTCTCCCATGTTACTCTTCAGAATAAAAGGGTTAGTATTAGCAAGTTGTACGATTGTCCCTCTTACCCTCATACCCTGGGTCAGGAGCTGATTTTTGCCACTGTCGTTGTGGGATACATCCTCCATTTGTGCCCAACTATCGATCCCTCTCCGGCTGACCCCTCGCCTGCCAAGCAAATTTCAATGGCTGTACTGGTCTGTTGTTGCTTACATCAGGGGTGTTTGACCTTAATGAAGACAGGGTTGACGCCGGTAGTCATTCTTGTAAATACGACGGACGAAACGGTCAACAAACGAAATCTTTGAGCTGCAGTGGCAAAACCACTGTGTCGATTCAGCATGGTGAAAATACACTCAGCTCACGAACTTTGCTGCGTGCTTAGAGTGAGCAAAAACCATGACCGCTCGACATGGCTGCTACTCATCGAATCCCCGGGAGTAAGATGTAGGTAATAGGGGGGAAAGGTGGTATGCATAATACGTAAAGAGAATAATGAGATGATAGAAAGAAGCGAAACGAGTGAATCGGAAAGCAGCTTTCCATTAATAGGTTATCTTCTGTTGTGGGAATAAATGTGAAACATAGCCAAACAAGCCCTGTGAGAAGTTCAAAGCATTGAACATGGATTTTTTTTGCCTCTTTGACAGGTGCATTGTCCACAAGGCCACGTGAGCACCTCTGACTGACCTCTCATTTGCTGTGCAGACATTACCAAGACGTGGCTCCAGCAGTTTGATTCCTGCTTCAGCCAGCCAAGGATTTCAGCACCCCATGCCTTGATGCCTGACTGCGCTGGTGTCTGCTGATCCTGTTTCCTGAGTGCACCTCTTCCTCCTCGGCACGTGGGCATCTGTCACCGAACCCCTGATAAGGCACCAAGGACTCGGACCCTCTGTGTGTGTTACTGATTCAGTCGAGAAAACATCGCGGAAGAAATCAAGAAATGAAACAATCTCAGTGTATGTATCCTTTGGCATTTCTCCTGTGAAATCGAACTGATCCAGTCTGTGTATTCTTTGAATTGATGTGCTCATTTTCATTGCTGGCATACCAATGTGTGGACTTGGTAGGATAAGTATGTTGCTGTGACATTCTGGGTTTTGTATCATCCATCCATGAAATGTGTGATGGGCTTTGTGGATGGTTTTCTCACATGAATAAAGTATAGTTTGATATGTTTGCAGGGGCTAAAAATATTCTACATCACACTTCCCATCTTGCATCAGCTAGTCTATTTATTCTGTTTCCACGTTTTCATCCATTCGCCTGGATCAGCCTCAAGCCCCAATTCCAAAAAGAAATCTGTGAGCGCAGTCTCAGTTCTGCTCTACGTATGGAAATATGTATTCCATGTTTCCACAGTTTACGAGATACCGCAGTATTGATAATTGGGCTTGTTTGTAATCTATTCATATTCCTAGAAAATCCACGTCGAACTGTTTAAACGTCATATACTCGTTCTGATCTTGCTTACTTTGGTAAGGACTCCACCAGCTACCTGGTGTACACAGCTTTTAGGATGAAGGGTGGAAAGTAAATAAATCGACCAAAAGTCGTGGCTAGAAACCTAGAATGTGTGTCACTGCATCAGAAAAAGGGGCAGGACATTTGCAGAAATAGGAAGATAATGAACAAGATGAGAAGAATGGTCAGTGAAGTGGTACACAGCAATAATGGAGAAAGATTTATTCATGGAAGGAGGTGGAAAATAGAAACAGAAGACAGAAGAAGAGAGAAGTGTGCTGAGGAAAGATAACTTGAGATCGCTCGTTGGGAATTTGAGGCCAGATGTGAAGATACTGATGAAAATGAGATGGGTCGTAAAGCTGTTAGATATTAAAAAGGACATAAGTTGGTGTCCACTCTCCAGTGTCTGTTTGCCTTTGTAACTTTATGCATTATTTGCGGCAATGACATGTTTTTCATTACCTTATGCCCTGCGTTTTTTTCTTGTAAAAAATCAGTGAAAAGCCAGTTGTTTGTAGCACAGCCTAATTTTATGTTTATAGATATTAACAGTTTAGCTAAATCACATGCAGATGATGTTTGTTTCCTTTTCAGTATTATTTGTTGTTGTTGTTGTTTTGGTGATCTGGCTTCTTTTAAAGCAATTTTTGTTGTGATATTGACAGACCAGAAAAGGCTTTGTTTGTGGACTGGGTCATAATGATTACAACTCAGAAAGAAAACAAAAGAAAAGAAGGGAATGAAAACTTGAAAACTGGGTGTCGCTGGGGATATATAATCAGCAAAATTCAAACTGAAGAATTCCAACCAGTTTCTTTCTTGTCCTCTCCCTTCATCCTTTGTTCACTTTTCCTTCCACGCTTTCCATTGTCTACCCGACCCTATCCATTTTCCCTTGCTGACCCTCATACTACTTATTCCAGTCCTTGCTTTGTTTTATTTGCCACACCACCCCTTCTTGTTCCCTTCCCACCCCTCCCTCCGTGTTTAACCTCATACCATCCACTTCTGTTCATTCCTTTCACGTTTCTTATCCAAATTTGGCCACTGTAACCCAGTGTCACATATCCTATTCCCTCACGTACCTTCCCTTCTCGCGCATGCGCGAGTGCACGCATGCACGCACACACACACACACACACACACACACACGCCCTCCCAAAACATGCCTCTTATTTCCAGTGTTGGCTATCCAATTCATTCCCCATTTCATCTTCCCATTTTGTTTTCATAAAAGTGGGAACATACACTGGAATGGTCCCATGTCTTGTCATTGCCATTGGTTGTAGACTCACTTCCCTGCCATGTCCATCTCTTTGTATCCTGACCGGCCACCCCTACCCACTGTCACACCCTTGGGGGAGACTGTAGACTGTCTTCCCTGCCATGTCCATCTCTTTGTATCCTGACCGGCCACCCCTACCCTCTGTCACACCTTGTGAGACTGTAGACTGTCTTCCCTGCCATGTCCATCTCTTTCTGGTCTAAACGACCACCGCTACCTGCTGTCACACCTTGGGAGACTGTAGACTGTCTTCCCTGCCATGTCCATCTCTTTCTGGTCTAAACGACCACCCCTACCTGCTGTCACACCTTGTGAGACTGTAGACTGTCTTCCCTGCCATGTCCATCTCTTTCTGGTCTAAACGACCACCCCTACCTGCTGTCACACCTTGTGAGACTGTAGACTCTCTTCCCAACCATGTCCATCTCTTTGAATTCTTAATGACCCGCGTTATGTACTATCATACCTTCAGGTCATGGACTCCATTCATTGCTAGGTCCATTTCTTCCTGTCCTAACTGGTCACCCCTATCCATGGTCATATCTTCTGAGGTCGTGGGCTCCATTCACTGCCATGTCCATCTCTATTCTAAACGACTTCCCCTACTTATTGTCATACCTTTTGGTGTCATAGACTGCCTTCCTTGTTATGTGCATCTCTGTTATAACCGACCACCCCTATCCACTGTCACACTCTGTGTGTGTGTGTGTGTGTGTGTGTGTGTGTGTGTGTGTGTGTGTGTGTGTGTGTGTGTAACGTTCATGGTGAAAATGCTGATCTTTCTTGAGAATAACCCCAGTTCCTCTGTCACTCTATTCAAAACCCTCTTTATTCCATTTCTTCTCCAGTTCATCTCGTATTTCATTTTTCTTTCAATTTCATTCCATCTGTCTTATTCAGATTAACATGTGAACAAACCCTCCAACCATCTACTCCCTCCTCAACTCTTTTCAATCTCCTTGTCTCATTCTTGCACTTCTCTATACGCACACTTTTGTTGTCACCTCCCTTACCGTCTATAACTTCTCTTTTCCTCACTTCTCCAGTTCTCCTGGCTGTTTATCTCATTGGCAAGGTTTCACTCTTTTCCTGTTCTGTGTCCTCCAGAGTTCATCTGTGACATTTGCTTCTCATTTCAACAGTCAGTTTTACCATTGTCACCATCCCCTCTGCTGTTTCTGCCCCCTTCCTCTTCCACACGTTATGCAGTCTTCATTGTTAAGTCCCTTTGAGCTTGAGGTCACTGTTTATTTGCAATGTATTGCTGCTTTTCAATCCATTGACACGTTGAGCTAAATGTGTCAATATACACTCTTCTAGCTCTCTCAGATTTTGCCAACCATTTCCACAGCTGTTCCAACACAATCTGCTCAAAACCATTTGCATTCCAGTTCCTTTTGTAATCGTGGTTATGCCACTTCCCTGCTTTACATCCTTTGCTGCTTCTCATCTTTCAGTAGTTTTTTGCTGCAGTTTATTTTCAGTGTTCCAACTGACCTTCCAGCTATCCATTTTGTGTCTTAAAATTTATCTTCTCCCAAAATTGGCACTTCCCCACAAATGTTCAGTATAGAAAATCATTCTTTCCCATTTTCCTTTACTTGCATTTGGTTTGCTACTTCTCCTTTGACAAAACTGTTTTTCTTTGTCCAAATGTCTCACATGTATATTTTTAGTAGTTCCCTTTACCAAAATCACTAACTTTAGTATTCTCACGTGATGCAGCACTACTTTAGTTTTTTTTTTCTTTTAGCTCAAGATGGTTTCTTTGATGTCTATCTGCTTATATTCTGCTTTGCTACTTGATACATTCACATCTATTTGTTATCAGTGTTAGATGCCAAAATACCACTAAACACACAATACAGAGTGGAAATTAATGCCATATTTGATACACAGGAGAAAAACAGACACGTGAATTTTCAGCACCAATTTATCTTCTCCAGAAGTCACAAACATGACATAAAAATGCACGAAACGGAATTTCCAAACTATACAGATTGCAGTCTGCTTCTTTCATTTGGGGGGGAGGAGGGGGGGGGGGGGGGGTGGTTATCACCATCACACCTTTTGTAAGCTATATGGAGCTGGGAATTAGGTGGTTGGGCGCACCACTTATTTGCTAGCTCCATGGCAATACCTCCCCTCCCACCTTTCTGCTGCCATTCCATTTTGTTCCTCTAGAAACTCGAAGTTTTGCTTAAATTTGTGAACTTTCTTGATATATTCACATCTTTTTGTTATTAGTGTTAGAAGCAAAAATGCCACTAAACACATAATACAGAGTGAACTTTATGCTTTACTTAATACACAGAGAAAACAGTCGCATGATTTTAAGCACCAATTTATCTTCTCCAGAAGTCACAAACGTGACATAAAAATGCACAAACTGTATTTCCAAACTAAACAGATTGCAGTCTGCTTCTTTCATTTTGGGGGGAGGAGGGGGTGTGTTTATCTCCATCACACCTTTTGTATGCTATATGGAGCTGGGAATTAGGTGGTTGGGCGCACCACTTATTTGCTATCTCCATGGCAATACCTCCCCTCCCACCTTTCTACTGCCGTTCCGTTTTGTTCTTATGGAAAATCAAAGTTTTGCTTAAATTTGCCAACCATCATCTTTTGGAATCATTTTGAATTTAAATTCAAAGCTGTCACTGTTTATCTCTTATGTATCATTTAGCTAGGAATGAGGAGGATGGGTGCATCACTTCTTATTCCCTACTTACTGCAATATCAGCTTTGCATCCGCATCAGTTCCTGCCTGAAACAAACATGCTTTTCACTGCATTTTGCTTCCGTGGCCAGCGAGACTGTAAATGTAAACTGAATGGTGCTTCATTTACTGCTTATGTTGGATCTTTTCCCACCTCCTTTACATTTTACCACTTGCTTACAGACATGCGAGACATCATGTGTTAAGTTTTCATCCTTTCCCTTTCTCTTCCAAATCTCAGGTGTTCATATCTTTCTAGTGAACTCTTCCTTCCATTCTTCCCACTTATTTTGTGCATTATCACCACTCCCCATGTTTCTGCCTCAACTTAAATAAATCCATTCAGTCTCTTACGCTTCCCAATTTATATAATTTTTCTTTTTGCAGTGTTGACTTCCATTTTTAAAGCCTGCAACTTTTTTCTTTCATATATTTTCCAATCTTCTTGTCTCATTCTTGCAATTCTCCTTATGCACACTTTTGATGTCATCTCCCTAACCATCTATAACTTCTCTTTTCCTCACTTCTCCAGATCTCCTGGCTGTTTATCTCATTGGCAAGGTTCTCTCGCTTCTCCTGTTCTGTGTCCTCCAGAGTTCATCTTTGACATTTCCTTCTGATTCAACAGTCAGTTTTACCATGGTCACCATCCCCTCTGCTGTTTTCTGCCCCCTTCCTCGTCCACACGTTATGCAGTCTTCATTGTTAAGTCCCTTTGAGCTTGAGTTCACTGCTTATTTGCAATGTATTTCTGCTTTTCAATCCATTGACACGTTGAGCTAAATGTGTCAATGTACACTCTTCTAGCTCTCTCAGATTTTGCCAACCATTTCCAAAGGTGTTCCAACACATTCTGCTCAAACTCATTTGCATTCCAGTTCCTTTGTAATCGTGGTTATGCCACTTTCCTGCTTTACATCCTTTGCTGCTTCTCATCTTTCAGTAGTTTTTGATGCAGTTTTTTTCAGTGTTCCAATTGACCTTTCAGCTATCCATTTTGTGTCTTAAAATTTATCTTCTCCAAAAATTGGCATTTCCCCACAAATGTTCAGTATAGAAAATCATTCTTTCCCATTTTTTTTTTTTACTTGCATTTAGTTTGCTACTTCTCCTTTGACAAAACTGTTTTCCTTTGTCCAAATGTCTCATATTTATATTTTTAGTAGTTCCCTTTACAAAAATCGCAAACTTGAGTATTCTCACATGATGCAGCACTACTTTAGGTTTTTTTTTTTTTTTTTTTTTTTTTAGCTCAAGATGGTTTCTTTGATTTCTATCCACTTATATTCTGCCTGCTACTTGATAGATTCACATCTTTTTGTTATCAGTGTTAGATGCCAAAATACCACTAAACACACAATAGAGTGGAAACTAATGCCATATTTGATACACAGGAGAAAACAGACATGTGAATTTTCAGCATCAATTTATCTTCTCCAGAAAGTCACAAACATGACATAAAAATGAACGAAACGGAATTTCCAAACTATACAGATTGCAGTCTGCTTCTTTCATTTGGGGGGGAGGAGGGGGTGTGTTTATCACCGTCACACCTTTTGTATGCTATATGGAGATGGGAATTAGGTGGTTGGGCGCACCACTTATTTGCTATCTCCATGGCAATACCTCCCCTCCCACCTTTCTGCTGCCATTCCATTTTGTTCCTCTAGAAACTCGAAGTTTTGCTTAAATTTGTGAACCTTCTTGATATATTCACATCTTTTTGCTGTTAGTGTTAGGAGCCAAAATGCCACTAAACACAAAATACAGAGTGGAACTTTATGCTTTACTTGATACACAGGAGAAAACAGTCACATGATTTTTAGGCACCAATTTATCTTCTCCAGAAGTAAAAAAACATGACATAAAAATGCGCCAAAACGGGATTTCCAAACTATACAGATTGCAGTCTGCCTTCTTCATTTTGGAGGAGGAGGGGGTGTGTTTATCACCGTCACACCTTTTGTATGCCATATGGAGATGGGAATTAGGTGGTTGGGCGCACCACGTATTTGCTAGCTCCATGGCAATACCTCCCCTCCCACTTTTCTGCTGCTGTTCTATTTTGTTCTTCTGGAAACTCAAAAGTTTTGCTTAAATTTGTGAACCTTCTTGATATATTCACATCTTTTTTGTTATTAGTGTTAGATGTCAAAATAGCACTAAACATACAATACAGAGTGGAAATTAATGCCAAATTTGATACACAGGAGAAAACAACACACGTGATTTTTAGGCACCAATTATATCTTCTCCAGAAGTCACAAACATGACGTAAAAATGCACGAAGCTGTATTTCCAAACCATACAGATTGCAGTCCGCTTCTTTCATTTGGGGGGAGGAGGGTGTGTGTTTATCACCATCACACCTTTTGTAAGCTATATGGAGCTGGGAATTAGGTGGTTGGGCGCTCCACGTATTTGCTAGCTCCATGGCAATACCTCCCCTCCCACCTTTCTGCTGCCGTTCCGTTTTGTTCCTCTGGAAACTCAAAGTTTTGCTTAAATTTGTCAACCATCATCTTTTGGAATCATTTTGAAATTTTAAATTCAAAGCTGTCACTGTTTATCTCTTATGTATCATTTGGCTGGGAATGAGGAGGATGGGTGCATCTCTTCTTATTCCCTACTTACTGCAATATCAGCTTTGCATCCGCATCAGTTCCTGCCTGAAACAAACATGCTTTTCACTGCATTTTGCTTCCGTGGCCAGCGAGACTGTAAATGTAAACTGAATGGTGCTTCATTTACTGCTTATGTTGGATCTTTTCCTACCTCCTGTACATTTTACCACTTGCTTACAGACATGCGAGACATCATGTGTTAAGTTTTCATCCTTCCCCTTTCTCTTCCAAATCTCATGTGTTCATATCTTTCTAGTGAACTCTTCTTTCCATTCTTCCCCACTTACTTTGTGCATTATCACCACTCCCCATGTTTCTGCCTCAACTTAAATCCATTCATGATACAGTCTCTTACACTTCCCATTTTATATAATTTTCTTTTTGCAGTGTTAAATTCCACTTTTAAAGCCTGCAACGTTTTTCTTTCATGTATTTTCCAATCTCCTTGTCTCATTCTTGCACTTCTCCGTATGCACACGTTTGATGTCATCTCCCTTACCATCTGTAACTTCTCTTTTCCTCACTCCTCCATTTCTCCTGGCTGTTTATCTCATTGGCAAGTTTTCTCTCTTCTCCTGTTCTGTGTCCTCCAGAGTTCGTTGTTGGCATTTCCTTCTCATTTCAACAGTCAAGTTTTACCATCATCACCATCCCTTCTGCTGCTTCTGCTCCCTTCCTCTTGCACACATTATGCAGCCTTCATTGTTACGTCCCTTTGAGCTTGAGGTCACTTCTTGATATATTCACTTCCACTAAACACACAACACAGAGTGGAACTTTATGCTTTATGTGATGCACAGGAGAAAAAAGAGACACATGATTTTTCAGCACCAATTTGTCTTCTCCAGAAGTCACAAACATGACATGAAATGCTTGAAACCGTATTTCCAAACTATACAGATTGCAGTCCGCTTCTTTCATTTGGGGGGAGGAGGGGGTGTGTTTATCACATCACACCTTTTGTATGCCATATGGAGCTGGGAATTAGGTGGTTGGGCGCACCACTTATTGCTAGCTCCATGGCAACACCTCACCTCATTATATCCCCACCCAGAACTGACCTATTTCACAGAAGACTTTCCTACCCAGAATTGACCTATTTCACACAAGCCATTGTTAGTCTGGTCCCCTTCCCTGGAACTCGCTTCCACCTGAGCGTAAGTACTGTTGAAGCTCAGGTCTTGCAGAACAAAAATTGTTTAAATATTTGCACACTTTCACTCGCTACACAGCTATGCAAAACAATTATCAAGTCATATTCACATGATAATTAATATCATCTTACTTTCCCAAAGTGATGGTTGTTTTTCAAGTACTGACTCAAAATGTTTTATTACAATACCGTGAATGATTAGGCACACTGTATCAGTGTATGCAGATATCAGTATGTGAAAGATGTCTGATGTACTCGCCCAGTGTATGAGTGTGAGCCAGCTTATTGCTCCGTAAAATCATTTGCTCTTGATGGGGAGTTGGGGGGGGGGGGGGGGGGGGGGGGGGGGGGGGGTCCTTAGAGGTGGAAAGGTGGATAACATTTTTTTACTTCATTTTTATTCATTTATTTATTTTATTTGCTTATGATAGTTTGATTTTTTTTTTTTTTTGCTTTGTGTTTTCCCCTTTGTCTTTTTTGTAATACTAAAGCATATTTGAATCTCTCTCTCTCTCTCTCTCTCTCTCTCTCTCTCTCAAAAACAACAGTATCTTCTATTCACCACTGCCTTCAAAACCAATCTTGCATCATGAGCAACATTGAATATGAATATATTCTGGTGCACTTGAACATGATTGCCTCATGAATCGCTGCGCTGTTCATTCCTCCTAAGGCTGTGTTGATACCATTTTGGTGATGCCTCCTGTATCTTCTTTCTGCATTGGAACTGTCAACAGAGTTCTGTGTAACAGCTGCTTTTATTGTGTATGTATATGTGAATACTGATATGAATCATTACTGTTCTCATTACACGTTGGATCTACATTGTGTAATAATGGTCTGTGTCCTGTTACAGTATGTGAAAGATTTGTCCCTAAAGAGACAAGGGCCAGATGAAAAAGCATCTTGCTGGTTGCTCTTTGGAATAAATGTTATCAAAGTGAATATCAGGTAGTAGTGACATTTTTTTTTTTTTTTGGTCAGTTAAGGCTGCTGCTAATACCGTACCCCCTGAATGTAGTTTCCATGTGGAAAACAATTTTCCTCAATGGTTAGTTGAAAGCTGGTATGGTGGTATTTGTGCATAGAACACCTGTGCACATATGGTCCCCATAGGCTGCTAATGAAGGATTTTATATTTACAGTATATTTCCCTGATTTTTCATTCTTAGTCTCTTTATTCCCTTTCGCCCCCCCCCCCCCCCCCCCTCCCCCCCCCCCCCCCACACACACACACACACACACACACGCTCACACACTCACTCATACTCTCTACCTTTTGTCTCCATCATCAGATCATTAATGTAATGATGGAGGAATTGTTAGCCTTCAGGAAAATTTCTCCTAAGTTCATTTCCGGACAGTCTTCAACAATTTGTTGGTCTTAATTCCTCCACATCTAATACATTACCTGTCAAATGTGGAGTACCCTGGAGCACAGTTTTAAGTCCTTTCCTATTTTCTATGAAACAATCTCCCTCTACATATTGAAGGATCTTGTGACCTTTTCTGTGATGATATCGAAGTTCATACAAGCAGCTTTAAGTTGATTGAAGGACATGTCTGCTATCAATAAAAGAAAGTGCATGCAAAAAGTTGTATCACAATAAGATCTGCAAACTATTCAATCCAAATTTTGCATGAATTCTAGACATTCTGTAACACCTCATTATACCCTACCCAGAATTGACCTATTTCACAGAAGACTTTCTACCTAGAATTGACCTATTTCACACAAGCCATTGTTAGTCTGGTCCCCTTCCCTGGAACTCACTTCCACCCGAGCGTAAGTACTGTTGAAGCTCAGATCTTGCAGAACAAAACCATTGTTTACATATTTTGCACACTCGCTAAACAGCTATGCAAAATAATTATCAGCAATGCATATTCACATAATTCATATCATCTTACTTTCCCAAAGTGATGGTGGTTTTCAAGTACTGTCTGAAAATGTTTTCTCACAATACCGTGAACGATTGGGCACGCTGTATTAGTGTATGCAAATATCAGTATGTGAAAGATGTGTGATGTGCTCACCTAGTGTTTGAGTGTGAGCCAGCTTACTGCTCCATAAAATCATTTGTTCTTGATGGGGATGGGGGTCCTTAGGGGTGGAAAAGATGGAAACATTTTTTCACTATTTTTTCCTTCTCTTTTTTTTTTTTTTTTTTTTATCATTTCTATTATTATTTTGCTTTGTGCTTTCCCTTTGTCTTTTATATATATATATATATAATAATACTAAATCATATTTGACTCTCTCTCTCTCTCTCTCTCTCTCTATCTTTCTCCATCCTCAAAAACAACAGTATCTTCTATTCACCACTGCCATCAAAACTAATCTTGCATCATGAGCAACATTGAATATGAATATATATTGGTGCACTTGAACTTGAGTGCCTCCTGAATCGCTGTTCATTCCTCGTAAGGCTGTGTTGATACCATTTTGGTGATGCCTCCTGTATCTTCTTTCCGCACTGGAATTTTCAACAGAGCTGTGTGCAACAGCTGCTTTTATTGTGTATGTATATTTCAATACTAATATGAATCATTACTCTTATAACACGTTGGTTCTACATTGTATAATAATGTTCTGTGTCCTGTTTTAGTATTCTTAGTCCCTAAAGGAGCAACGGCCAGATGAAAAAAGAAAGCATCTTGCTTGTTACTCTTTAGAATACATATTTTCAAAGTGAGTATCAAGTAGTAGTGGCAGGATTTTTTTTTATGATAACACTGCTGCTAATACTCCCTGAATGTAGTTTCCATGGGGAAAGCAAATTCCCCTAATGGTTTGTTGAAAGCTGGCATGGTAGTGTTTGTTCGTAGAACACCTGTGCGCATATGTCTATGTAATATTCTGTGTGTGCATTTAGGTATCAATGCTCTGTGTATATAATGCTCTTGTCTGCGTGGTACATAGAAGATTGCATACACACATGTATATTGGGCACTAGATACACATATTCATTGAGCATTACTTACATGTATTTACCCCAATGTCCATGTACTGCTCCATATATGTGTGTGCATGGGCAAAATGCTCTGTATACATTGCTCACACACACACACACACACATGTACATGAAGCGTTACATAGACACAGACTAGGTACATGTTGTTTTCTGCCTTTATAGACCCTTTTCTTGTTTTTGTTGTAGAAACTTTGTGTCATTTTTTTTTCTTGTAGCAGTTTGACATCCCTCTTTTTTATATATGTATTTTTTTTCTTATAGCAGTTTGACATGCCATCTTTTTAGTTACCAAGCTATCAATGAATGAAAGGTTTAGTGGACACTAACTGTGCAAAAATGTATTTTTTGTGGCACTGAAATGTTTCTATTTTTCACTCTGATGCTCCTGGCACAGCCTTATTTAAAGGCATCAGATGCAATTGAGCTATTATGCTGTAACTGTATTGTTTTTTTTTTTTATGCTTTTTGGATATGTTTTATTGTGTGTGTGTGTGTGTGTGTTCTGTTTTTCTTTCCTTTTTTGTACAACTTTCTTCTTTCTCCATGGAAAAAATCCGTTTTACCAATAGTGTATTCAGCCAGCATGCGTGCTTGTGTGTAAAATACCAGTGTACATGTGTGTTATGCTCTGTATACATTTGGATGTCTAGGTAATGCTTACAGAAGTCATACAGAAGATTGCCTACACACACATACTTTGAGCACTAGACGTGCCTACACACAGAGCATTACACACATTTATACAGGCATTTACTCTTGTCTATCTAAAGCTTTGTGTAACAGCTGCTTTTATTTTTAATGTATATTTTAATACTAATATGAATCATAGTGTTCTGTGTCCTGTTTTAGTATTTTTAGTCCCTAAAGAGACATGGGCCAGATAAAAAAAAAAAAAAAAAAAAGCATCTTGCTTGTTACTCTTTGGAAAAAAATATCAGAGTATCAAGTAGTACTGGCAGGATTTTTTTTTTTTTTTTTTTTTTTTAGTCAGTTAAGGCTGCTGCTAATACTCCCTGAATGTAGTTATTTGGGGAAAGCAATTTTCCCCAATGGTTTGTTGGAAGCTGGTAAGGTAGTGTTTGTGCATAGAACACCTGTGTGCATATGTCTATGTAATATTCTGTGTGCTTGCAGGTATCCAATGCTCGGTGTATATATAATACTCTTGTCTACATCATACACAGAAGATTGCATACACATGTACATTGGGCACTAGATTGCATACACATGTACATTGGGCATTAGATACACATATCATTGAGCATTACTTACATGCATTTACCACTATGACCATGTACTGCTCGATATATGTGTGTGCATGGGCAGAATGCTCTGTGTACAAAGCACATGGCATACACACACACACACACTCACTCACTCTCACACACACAGAGACACACACACACACACACACACATATATATTTGCATGAAGCGTTACATAGACACCTACTAGATACATGTTGTTTCCTGCCTTTATAGACCCTTCTCTTGTCTTTGTTGTAGAAACTTGCGTCATTTTTTTTTTTCTTATAGCAGTTTGACATGCCATCTTTTTAGTTACCAAGCTATCAACGAATGAAAGGTTTAGTGGACACAAAGCGTGCAGAAACGTATTTTTTGTGGCACTGAAATGTTACTGTTTTTCACTCTGATGCTCTTGGCATTGCCTTATTTATAGGCATCAGATGCAGTTGAGCTACCATGCTGTAACTGCATTTTGTGTTTTTAGTTGCTTTTCTGGATAGGTTTTGTTGTGTGTGAGTTTGTGTGTGTTCTGTTTTCCTTTCGTTTTTTTGTACATTTTTTTCCATGGAAAAGGCCGTTTTACCAAAGGTGTATTCAGCCAGCACACATGCTGTGTGTAAAATACCAGTATACATGTGTGTAATGCTCTGTATACATTTGGGTGTCTAGGTAATGCTTACAGAAGTCGTACGGAAGATTGCCTACACACAACGTACTTTGAGCACTAGATGTGCCTAGACACCGAGCATTACACATATTTATGCAGTCATTTACTCTTGTGTCTATGTAAAGCTTTGTGTAACAACTGCTTTTATTTTGAATGTGTATTTTAATACTAATATGAATCATAATTGTTGTTGCACATTGGTTCTACATTGTGTAATAGTGTTCTGTGTCCTGTTTTCGTATTCTTAGTCCCTAAAGGGACAAGGGCCAGATGAAAGAAGAAAGCATCTTGCTTGTTACTCTTGGGAATAAATATTATCAAAGTGAGTATCAAGTAGTGGTGACAGGATTTTTGTTCTTTCTTTTTTTTGGACAGTTAATGCTGCTGCTAATACTCCCTGAATGTAGCTTCCATGGGGAAAGCAATTTTCCCCAAATGGTTTGTTTGGAAGCTAGCATGGTAGTGTTTGTGCATAGAACACCTGTGCGCATATGTCTATGTAATATTCTGTGTGCATGTGGGTATTCAATGCTTGGTTTATATAATACTCTTGTCTACATGTTGTGGTTTGTTGGAAGCTGGCATGGTAGTGTTTGTGCATAGAACACCTGTGCACATATGTCTATGTAATATTCTGTGTGCATGTGGGTATTCAATGCTTGGTTTATATAATACTACTTTGTTTACATGGTACATACAAGATTGCAAACACACATGTACATTGGGCACCAGATACACATATCCATTGAGCATTACTTACATGCATTTACCACTGTGTCCATGTACTGCTCGATATATGTGTGTGCATGGGGGCAGAGTGCTATGTATACATTGCGCTCGTGCGTACACACGCACACACACACACACACACACACACACGCACACACACACATGTACATGAAGCGTTACATAGACACATACTAGGTACATGTTGTTTCCTGCCTTTATAGACCCTTCTCTTGTCTTTGTTGTAGAAACTTGAGTCATTTTTTTTTCTTATAGCAGTTTGACCTGCCATCTTTTTAGTTACCAAGCTATCAACGGATGAAAGGTTTAGTGGACACTAAGCGTGCAGAAACGTATTTTTGTGTGCACTGAAATGTTTGTTTTTCACTCTGATGCTCTAGGCACAGCCTTATTTATAGGCATCAGATGCACATGAGCTACCATGCTAAACTGCATTTTTGTTTTTGTTGCTTTTTTCTGGATATGTTTATTGTGTGTGTGTTCCGTTTTTTTTTTTTTTTTTTGGGGGGTATGGTTGTACAGCTTTCTTTTTCCATGGAAAAAGCCAAATTACCAATGATTTATTTGGCCAGCATATTTGCTTGTGTGTAAAATACCAGTGTACATAGTGTTCTGTATACATTTGGGTGTCTAGGTAATGCTTACAGAAGTTGCACAGATTGTCTACACACATGTAATGCTCAATATATGGGTGCACACTTGCAGATTCGCTTTTTGAAATAAGACATTTACTGCATTGTTTTATAACTCTAAGCATAAAAATTGATTTTTATGTCCCATCTCACTGTGGTATAACGTGGAATGAAATAGACAGTCTTGCAAAAGGAGAAACTAGACACGTTGAAAATTTACTAAACATTCCCATAGATTTCTCCTTGTGAATTAATCCGAATTATGGACAATATATATATATATATATATATATATATATATATATATATATTAAGTTTTAAAAAAAAACGGCTACATTACCATCGTGTCCAAAGCACACTGTTACATTAATTCATAAATTTAAGGCTGAATACAAGGAACACTTACATATTCTCTCATGGCATTACTTGTGTCTGCAGAGAAGACATTTCTGTGCATCTTTCATTTGAATGCTCAGTGTTGACCTCACTCTATCAGGAGAAAGGTATTGAGATGAAAAACGTTGATGTCAATACTGTCTTGTATGGTCCATATGTTGCTGAATTTTGTGTACCACTAGGGAATTTCATTTTTGTAAATATGCCTTAAACGGATATGGGTTTGAAGTACAGGGATGATAAGTTGAGTGTGGAGGTGTTTGTTTGCTTGTTTTTTTTTCCATTTTTTTGAATAAGTGTCTAATATCATTTGACAATGAAAAGACATTAGATAAACCACTGACCTGAACTGAGGTGATACTTGGCATGTATGTGTGTATGCGATATTCTGTGTCATACAGAAGATTGCCTACACACATGTACATTGAGCACTAGATATGCATATACACACAGCATTATGCATGTATATACAGGCATTTACTCTGTGTCTATGTAATGCTCAATATATGGATGCACATTTGCAGTCTTGTGTGTACATTGTGCATTACACACTCGGAGTAAGTGCCTGTAGTTCTCTGCCTTTGTAGACCATTCAGCTGACTTTGTTCAAGAAACTCCTGTGATGGTGTGGAGTGGTGGGGGGTGGCATGAAGACAGACAGATGATGGTAGGTTCAGGAACCAAGGGACCACAGCCAGCCAAAGAGAACACAGAGGAAACGGCATGGAGTTTCTTCCCCTTTTATTTTGCTTGCAAAGCCAAGAACACACCACTCGGGGCCTCAAATATATAGAAGAGAAGTGAACAGCAGAGCCAGCAACATGATGCCACAGATGAAATTGGCTTCACAGGCAGAACTGACAGAAAGTTGTGCCGTCGCAGCTTCTGCGTTTTCTGGCTCGTTGTCCGTTCAAAGTATTCAAACATATTCACTACTGATGAAAATCTTAGAATGGAAGGAATACAACAAAGTATATCACTTTTGATAATTTTGTGGCTGTATTAAGATCAAATGGGAGAGTGAACCCACTTTTAACAAGCTTGTGTAAAATTACCTAACAGCATGAAATAATTCTATAATGAATGAATAGCAGGCATTTCATGCCTTTCACATGAATTTGATTCTCCAAGACTGTCTGCGCAGAGAACTCTGTCTTTAAAAATTAGAACAAAACACAACTGGCTATCCTCTCGCCTGGCTGTCAACATGAGTTTTTGATATGATTTTTGATTTAAAAAAATACTCAATTGAAACAGACTACCAGATAATAATTTCTATACATTTTCAGTTGTATCTATCATAGAAATGGAGTCATTCACAAGGTTTTGATTGGGAAGAAGTCTGAATTTTGTAGAATGGCAATTTAGCACAAAACTCCAACAATGACAAAGAATGGTACAGAGAAGGTGACTGATCAAGATGGGTATTGTCAGTCATTTCATGTATTCGCAAGCATGTGCTGAAAATAGCCTAAGCATGCAATATGGAAAATGAGAGCTTTAGAGACGTTACATTTAAAACACCAGTTTAGAGAAAATACAGGCTTTTCGGTCCAATGTGGTTGTAATGAATAAAATGAATTTTTATGACTTCAATCACACACACATATATATATGTGTGTGTGTGTGTGTGTGTCCTTTGCACTTCCCATCTGTCAGTTGGATGCTTCACCACCCAGTTGTTTTCCCGTGTAGTAGAAAAATGTGTGATATACCAAGAACGTTTAGTAGAAAAGAGCCAACTTCAAAAGTACAGTAACAAGAGAATCGTTCACCATCCGAAACAAACTGGCCTGTTAAACCAGGAACATCATCTATTTACTGTTTTGCAGCAAATGCCCCACACAGCCAGTATGTTGGGGGAAACTAAGATTCTTTTTCTACCAGCACAGATCGAACATCAAAAAGATCACTGGAACTCTGATAACCAGATATTTCCGCCAGATTAATCACTCCATTTATGATCAGGAGACTATAAGCTTGCTGAAGGTTCATTTTGAGAAGCATTTATTTATTCCCCATTCACCCACTCGAGCACATACTGTCAGTTAGGTAGAATCATCTACCACTGCAGATATGAAGGCTTATCATCCCCCTATTTCTATAATCTGAGACATAAGAGCAAGCTTGTTTTTATAATTCAATATTTCTTGCAGTCATTGCAACACCTAGCTGCTCTAAGTTGCTGGAATGGTGCTCGGTACTTATCCTTGGAATTCATCGTTTCATTGTATATATATATGTGTGTGTGTGTGTGCGCGCGTGTGTCTGAGGCATTCACATTTTAAAGTGCACATGAAATCAAGATTCATCACTCATGGGAAGCAAGAGGGAAGGTAACTCTCCAACAAAAGATTTCATCTGCTAAGGGTCACCAAGAAATATGTGCACGTTTTAGCTCCTGGCTACACGCCTGCATTTTTTTTTTTTTTTTTTCAAACAGCAGTTTAAGACATACCCAATTTTTTTTTTTTTATCTGGCAGTTAGCAATACTTTATGAATGCTGTCCAGAATGGATACTTACAGTCCACTCCTGTATTTGCCCATGTGGCCCATATACACACTTTTTTGTGGCTTTTTACTCCTTGTGCTCTTAGCACAGCCTACATTGCAAGCTTAACATATAGCTGGCCACCATGTCACAGTTGCACACACTGTTGTTCGTTTCTTTTCTGGATGTTTTTTTTTTTTTCCATGGGCTGCTGCGTTGTTTTATGATGCGACTTTGTCGTCCAGCTGACCACACAGAGCCTTTCCTGGGGCTGTCAGTCAAAAGTCCAGCAAGGAACAATGATCAGAATTTGACCATGTGTACTGCTCTGTGTATGTATACATGACCATGTGCACTGCTCTGCGTATGTCTCCATGTACAGGACTTGACCATGTGCACTGCTCTGCGTATGTCTCCATGTACAGGACTTGACCATGTGCACTGCTCTGCGTATGTCTCCATGTACAGGACTTGACCTTGTGCACTGCTCTGCGTATGTCTCCATGTACAGAACTTGACCATGTGCACTGCTCTGCGTATGTCTACATGTATAGAACTTGACCTTGTGCTCTGTGTATGTCTCCATGTATAGGGCTTTACTATGTGCACAGCTCTGTGTATGTCTCCATGTATAGAACTTGACCATGTGCCCTGCTCTGTGTACGTCTCCATGTATAGAAATAAGCTGAGAGTATAAACAAGCTACAGCAATATTGCACAGTGTGTATATATAAAGGGAAATACCCCCCCCCCCTTTTTTTTCCCATTTTCATTCACCTTTTGAATAGATGCATATAAATCTATTTCTTTTTAGATATACTAGGTCTTGTTGGTTTATACTGGCGGCTTGCATTGTGTGGACAATCTGAAAATGAGTCTCACATTTTGTACATGCCCATAAGATGCTGCCCAAACAAGCACTTTACGGTGGGTACCACACACAGTAATCCGACTGAATGATCTCAGGATTCAAAGACTGAAACAAGCCCTGGCTGATGCCTGCTCTGGAAGAAATGAACACTAGATAGGTACAGTTTACCCAAGATTCATTGTGAACGTTTTGGAGCGTTCGGATTCAGTGTGTTTAAGTGAAGCGCGTTGTTAAGTAGAATTGCGTAAAATGAAAATTTTTTGTAATTTGAAAAGCTATCAAAAGGCGTTTCATACACTTCATTCTCAGAGTACTGAAAGTGTACAAGACCCCATTTGGCTTTCTTACCCAATGTACAGTCACAGAAGGGGTCACCTTAGGAAAGTCGCACACTATTTTCATAGCACTCTAAACCACCATTGCCACAGAATTTCAGTTCCTTTGTACTGATTAAATCTGTTGATTGGATAACAGATACCTTTAGTCAAGAAGAAAGATAACAGGGATGGCTTGGGTGGGAATGGGATTAGCCTCTTAGTTAGCCCTGACCTCTTCAATTTTCCAGACTTCAAGCCTATGGACAATTTTGACATTGTTTGAATATTTGTGGCACCACATCGGTGAATTCAAGTCCTCCACCCATCTCTTCAAGAAAAATTAAAAAAAAGAAAAAATACCCCCCCCCCCCCCCCCCCCCCCCCCCCCCCCCCAATAAAAAAAAAAATGAATAAAGCCTTTAAGAGTGGCCTAAGAAAGGATGACAGCAGAAGGTTCACATTTCAGTTGAACAAAAGGAATGGTCAGAAGGAGGCTTTCATAAATGCAACATATGAAATAATGTTATCAAATAGTTTAAATACATTACCAAAAAAAAAAAGTGCATCATGTTTGCTTCATACATAGACACATAGCTAAATTCAAAAGTATGTTCTTATTCTTGTCAGCAATTTGAGAATTAGCCTGAAATTACTCAGTTCAGTATATGTGAATTAAGCCATACCAGATGCACCAAATCTATATGTAAATATGTATTAATTTAAAGACTCTACATTGAGCAGACCTATCATTATTTTATGGATGTTCATGCCCACACCTACTTGTTTGTACAATTCAATGCAAATACAATAGTGCTAAATATGAAGTAGAACTTGTCAAATTGAGGAGTGTGATCAGTGTTTGGCCCCATTATGAATTGGCTTTGATGTGGCACCTCATCAGCCCATGATGTGCAGTTGTACGTTGCAAAATACAACTGCAGACATGTTGGGGAGAGACAGACAGACAGATAGACAGACAGACAGACAGACAGACAGACAGAGACAGAGAGAGAGAGAGATTGAGCTATCTCTCACTACAAACAGCTGTGCAAATCAATTTTTCAATAGTCTCCGAGTGACTACTGGGAGGGATAACACATGTTTATCTGCACAGTGTTTTTTGGAACTGGTGATTTCTATCCATGTTGAGTACTCATATACATATGAGCTATTTTTGCTGCTTACAGTCTTACAGTCTTACGGGCAAGAACTGTTTTCTTCTCGGAATTATAGGTGCATTATTTTGTACACAGGAAAAAATGTTATATTCAATCATTTTTCTTTGAATCTACTAACAACCTGTGATAAAAATACTGAATTGTTATGGAAAGGGTAAACAGGTCTCCATGCCAGTTCTGCCCATCTGCAGTCAACAATCCTCTGTTTAAAACAATTCAGAAATGCTGATACATTTTCAAGACTTTGGTTATCCCAAACAAATCCACTGTTGCACACACTGGAAGCCCATGTCCTCTTACCCTTAACCTTTACAGGGTATCCTGCAGTCATCCACTCTCGTTAATTTGAGCATTTCATACATTTTGAATCAGAATTTCATAACAAGTTCATTATAAACCAGATCACTGGATGTTCTCATTCAAACAGTATTTCTAGCATACAAGTGAACTGTTTCCATTATGGTATTTTTCTCAAAAGCCCATATTTCTGCACCATATTGTAAACTAGACAGAGCTCCTATGAATCAAATAACTTTGTAAAAACACTGAAGGAATTGCAATCCAACTTATACAAAATGTAACTGCCTTCCTCACTCATCTGACTATATAATGACGAGCAGAATCAGAACCTAGTAGCTGTGAAATAAATACAAAAGACGATTATATGCATTAACCATAACTACTCTTTTTTTCCATTTCTTTTCTCAATGCATGCAAGATATCCCCCTTTATAAAACCCATTATTCATTTTATTCACATAAACATTTCATTCTAATCTGCTTGTTTCAGGGAAACATGACAGTATTCGTCTTATTCATACTCAATATTTGTCTTACTCATAACATTTTATTTTGGTCGGCTTGCTGCAGGGAAACACAACAGTATTTGTCTTATTCATATTCAATTTGAGTCTTACTCATACCATTTTATTTTAGTCTGCTTGCTGCAGGAAAACACAACATTTGATTTATTCACAATATTTCATTCTGGTCTGCTTGCTGTGGAGTACAAATTATTCAGTTGTCTGTATACCAACCACTGGCTCTTGACAGTAAAATGTCTTCAGCTAAACTCAACACAAACAATTCTAAAAGTCAAACGTAGTAACTCAATGAATAAAGAAAATGTTACAGGCTACAAATGACTATATTGTTTAACCCCACTTGTGCACATTACAATAAACTCTGATAATTTTGCTCTTGATCTTATTTGTTTTTACCTTATAACACTTAACTTTTTTATGCAGCAATACAACCATTTCTGCAATCATTTGCAAATTTGTTTCTGAACTTCAGCAAGCAGAGTAAATATATGATGACTGTGGAATAACCTTTTTTTTTTTTTAATCCCACCTGATGTTCTCCAGTTATATAAAGTTTGCTTCAAATCTTACAAAATGAAATACCTCTATAGATATTTACATTACCATAATGCAAATCCCGCCCGATGTTCTCTAGTTATATGAAGTTTGCTTCAAATCTTACAGAATGAAATAGCTCTATAGATATTTACACTAATGCAATGCCTACATATGATGGCTACTGCTGTTTTCCTTTCCTTCTGTTTGTCATGGGGAAAAACAGCTCAGTGGTAGAGCGCCAGACTCGTAATCTTGGTGAACCTGGGGCTGCGGGTTCAAACTGCCGCCAGCCGTTTTGGTACCAAGGGATTTAGAGGAATTTTTCCCTCCGAGTTAACACTGATTCCGACTACATTTCTCATACAGTCCTTTAAATGAGACTATAAAACGAGGTTCCATGTGTGAACGCACACATAAGACCTTGCACACGCGTAAAATCCCATCACTAACTTTCAGAAGAGAAGGCCAGTTTGGCCCTTGGTACGGATGACATTACACATAGCATGCACCCTGCATGAGAAATGGAAAGAATGAAGAAGTAAGAAAAATGGAGTGAACAATATTTACTGGATGAACATGGGACAAGACTGAATGAAGCACCAGCAGGCAGCTTTTCAGTCGGCGCTACCGCAGCCCATTATGTACACGAAAGTGGAGTATAAAGCGCTTAGAGCTTGGTCTCTACCCGAGGATAGGCGTTATACAAGTATTCATAATAATAATTGGTAGCACCGGAGCCCCTGCCAGCATATCGTTTTTTACCTTTTTTTCTAATTCCCTTTACAACCTGTACTTGTGATCATTGTCATGTAATGCGGAGCGATATTTCGTATGCTACGCGATTACATGAGACAGTACAGATTAAGAAAAAGATTATTGATTCGTGCGTTACACTATAGGTTAGTCGTGTGACACAAGGGAGAGTACTGACTGAGCGTGGCCCAGAGTTTGAGTGAAATTTTTAACACTGTTCACGCGTTTTGAATATAAACAGGCGTTGTCCTGTATCGGTGCGCACTCTGAGAATGGAACAGATGATTTAGATGAAGAAGAGGCAGACTGTGCCCATTGATAAAGGCAGAGGCCTAACACATACAGAAGTATGTGAATTGTAGTTGAATGACCGGTACTCAAGCCGTAAGTATCTAATTTTATATTGTGAGAATCTAGATGATTCTCCATTTTGTTTTCAATGGTTTATTGTCGGAACCGAAACTATGTTTGAAAAATTGAAGAGTTCAAAAATGTTAAAGTTTAACATGACTGCAAACTGGCTGGCAGTGTTTTGAACTCGTGTTATCCGGGCCGGGCCGACTCCGTGCGGTAGGGGAAAGAGACTGGAGATCGGGCACTAAGGTCGACGGCTGGGGGCTGCGCACGTTCCGGGCCACGTTCCGATCCGCGGGAAGATCCAGGTTGGGCAAAAGTTTGTCGCTGACCAGTAGATGTGATAAGTAGTGGGCAATATGGATCCCCGCACAGAGGAAGCCAGTTCCGGACACCACAGAGAGTGTATGTGGACACTTGCAGTGAGTAAACCTGCAATAGTGACTTTCAAAGAAGCTGATTGGTTGCATCAGCTGAAAGAATCACAGATTATGAAAATATATAAGCTTTGATTGATGCCAGAGTAAAGAACCCCCATGGAATTTTAAAAGATTAAGGAGGGGATGAATCAAAATTGACCTTTGTTTGCGCCTTATGTGTATGGAGTGGATGCAGTTGTGTGCGGAGGAAAGACGTCAGGTTCGTGTGTGTATGTGCGTGCATGCATGGATATCCAACGTCTGACAGTTGTGACCCCGACTTGGAACTTGGTTTTTCTTTTGTACCCCTCCCCTTGGTTGTGATGTTCCCCACCCCATTTGAATTGGAAAAAAAAATGATTTGCTTTTTAAGGTATTTGTGAATGTTGTGTGGGAACATGTATACAGTCAACAATATACATAAGTTTCAGTTTCCATCAGCCACAGAATGATAATGACAAGTACACTGTACCAATTTCCAAAATCAGACTGGATCCAGCTTTCTGGACATTGCCCAGATGAGGTCAGCTGCAGCATCCACATCAGCAGCATCACTGCAAAGAACAAAAAAAAGATTACCCTAGTGTCTGAAATAGCTGACAGCTCTTTGCAAAAATTATTACATTTGGGCCTCATTTAGAGTAAAAAAAATCCATGCTGCATCTTTAGGTCAGAAGAGTCACAAGCCATACCTTGACCTATTACATACACATAGTACAGAGCGCATCAATTAGACCTAGAACAAAGCACAATTTCAGATAAATTTATCACATACATTCCTTTGAAACATAAAAGGTAATGTGCATGCCAGTGCCTGTTAAAAATACTACTTCAAAATCTCAATAATTTCAATACTGTTGTCAGTAAAAATTTTTAAATAAGAAAAATTGGAGGAAACAAAAAGGGAGACTATCGTCGTGTTTACTATAAATTTCCATGCCAGCCTGTTACAGAATGAATGGCACTACTCTATGCCATGACTGAAAACAATCATCAAACAATCATACGGGGGCCGGAATATCTCAGTGGTTGAGCACTGGACTCACAATCTTAGTGTTTGTTAATGAAACATCCTCATACCAAACAATTTCAATATTGCTGTATGTAAAACAAACATTTTGTGAATAATAAAGTTGGGGGAAAGGCATGCATATATTTGAGAGAGTGTTGGTGACAGTGCTCATTACAAACATGCATGCCAACCTGTAACAGAATGCCTGCAATGAATGTAAACAATTCATGACACAATCAATACACATGATGTCATCCAAAGCTTTTATCAAAGTTTAAAAGTTTTCTGCACACACACACACACACATTCACACACACACGCACGCACACCCCCCTACCTTCTTGTAAAACTGAAAACAGCTTTCAGAAGTTCCTGCCCAGACAAGGTCTGCTTTTGCATTAAAAATCATCCATGCGCGGATCAGCAGTGTCACTGGAAAAAAAAAAGAGAAAAGATTATCGTTTTTTTTTTTTTTTTAAACAGCTAACATCAAGCAGAGGTCTCTTCAAATAATTCTATTAGGACCACACCTACAGTAAGAAAATCCAGACTATTTTTTAAGTTAGAAGTCTCACACGCCATCCTCTGAATAATCATATGGTAATGATAAATAAAATGCACATTAAACACAAAGCTTCGACATGTACAGTTTCATTCATACAAAAAATATACAGTGTAGAACTCAGAATGAACAGAAAATCTTTGTGTACACCCCCATGTTTCAATACTGGTAGTAATATTAGTATCTTTCAAAAAAAAAAAAAAATAAATAAATAAGGGGGAAAAACATGCATGCAGGCTAAAACTGTCTATGCCCAAGCTAACAATAAAAACACATGCCAACTGCAACAGAATCAAGGACACTTTTACATGCATCAGCCAGAAACAATGCATAAGACCATCACATTACTCAATGCAGTGAATGACCAAAACACATTCCTGACATAATCAACACACACAATTTATTTTCGAAGTCATTCACAGCTTCTGTCAAAGTGAAATGGCTACACTACAGTGCTGTAATAACACACATGACCGCAAAGGACCATCCAAAGAAAATGCACACTCTCCCCTTAGATCACAAGTCTCACAAGCCATCTCTTGAGTAATCCTATAAAAATGATGAAATACAATACATTAACACAAAACCAAGGACAGGCACAGTTTCATGTACACAGAACAACTAATCCATATACTCTTAACAAACGCAAAAAATCATGATGTACATCCCAGTGTGTCAATCCTGTCAGTGAAAAACATGATGCAAATAACACAACTGGGGGAAAACACATGCATGCGAGCAGAACAAAAAACTGTGGAAAAAAAACACATGCATACAGAGCAGAACAACAAACTGGGAAAAACACATACACACACACTGAAAGTGGAAGTACAAATAAGAGGAAAATCACATACACACAGAGCATATGTACAAAAAACGGTTGAGAACCCTCCATACAGAGCAGAAGTGTCATTTTCAGAGCTTACAGTGAAAATGCATGCCACTCTGAAACAGACTGAATGACACTTTTTATGCAGTGACTAAAAACAATTCACGTGACTTTCACTTTACACAATGCAGTGAATTATGAAAACAATTCATGATATGATCAATGCAAACAATTGCTACCAAAGTCATTATCAGCTTCTGTCTAAGAAGAACTTTCTACACTACAATACTATGACAAAACACATGATCCACATGTCATCTCTCTGAAAACTTTTAAACATCTTCTGCTCTTTCACACACACACACACACACACACACACACACACACACCCCTTACCCCTAAACACAAGGCAGTAAAAAGAGAGGTGCCCATTCTTTGTAAAACTGGATCCAGCTTTCACAAAATGACACTGGCTTGGATGAGGTTTGGTGCTGCATCATAATCAGTCGTGGGCAGATTCTCTATCATCATCACTGTAAAAACAAAAACAAGAAAAAAAAATTACCTGTCACTTGAAATAGCAAACATCAAGCAGAGCTCTTTAAAAAAAAAAAAAAAAAAAAAGAAATCCAACCCAACCTGTATCTTTGTCTAACCTCTGTCTTTAGGTCAGAACTCTAACAAGCTATTCCTTGAGCAATTGTATAATGAATGATAATACAGAGCACATCAAACACAAAACTTAGGGCATGCACAACAAAATTGTCCATAATATTCTTTGAGTATAGCTCAGTGTTTGTTAATGAAATATCTTTACACCAAAACAATTTCAATATAGCTGTATGTAAAATGAACTTTTTGTGAATAATAAAGTTGGGGAAAGGCATGCATATATTAAGAAAAAGAGTTAGTGACAGTGCTCATTACAAACAAGAATGCCAACCTGTTACAGAATGCCTGCAATGAATGTAAACAATTCATGACACAATCAATACACATGATGTCATCCGAAGCTTTTATCAAAGTTAAAAGTTTTCTGCACACACACACACACACACACACACACACGCACGCACACACACACACACACACACACACACACACACACACACACACGCACGCACACACCCCTACCTTCTTGTAAAACTGAAAACAGCTTTTAGAAGTGGTCTGCCCAGACAAGGTCTGCTTTTGCATTAAAAATCATCCATACGCAGATCAGCAGCTTCACTGAAAAAAAAAAAAAAAAAAAAAATTATCATTTTGTTTTAAACAGCTAACATCAAGCAGAACTCTCTTCAAATAATTCTATTAGGACCACACCTACAGTAAGAAAATCCAGACTGTGTTTTTTTGGTCAGGTCTCACATGCCATCCTCTGAATAATCATATGATAATGATGGATACAATACACACTAAAACACAAAGCTTTGACATGCACAGTTTCATCTGTACAAAAATATACAGTGTATAACTCAGAACAAACAGAAAATCTGTGTGTACACCCCCATGTTTCAATACTGTTAGTAATATTAGTATCTTTCAAAAAAGGAAAAAAAAACCTTGGGGGGAAAAGCATGCATGCAGGCTGAAAGAGTCTTTGTCAAAGCTAACAAGAAAAACACATGCCAGCCTGCAACAGAATCAAGGACACTTTTAAGGACACTTTTACCAGCATCAGCCAGGAACAATTCATAAGACTATCAACAGATTCAAGGACACTTTTACATGCATCAGCAGAAACAATTCATAAAACTATCACACATTACTCAATGCAGTGAATGACAAAAACAATTCATGACATAATCAACACACACAATTATTTTCAAAGCCATTCACAACTTCTGTCAAAGTGAAGAACTGGCTACACTAGAGTGCTTTCACAACATATATGACCCCAAGGGACCATATCAGGGCTCACACACCTCAGTCAATTCCCTACACACACACACACACACACACACACACATAAATAACAGAGATGTTCTTGAACAAAAAAGACCGCACACCGCAAGGTATTTACTACACATTCACACACATACACACTAGGAGATACTCACCAACATCCGTTGCCTTAACTGTTTCACCTTTTCATCTGTTTTGATGGAGTATCATGTCGCTTACAGCTAAGCCGACCGTGAGGGGGCCCACACTAGGGCTATTATCTTGTCAAAGCTCAGCAAAGCTGTTAAAACAAAGCCAACACAAAAACACATGTAACTTAATAAAAAAACAGATTTCCTAAACCATGCTAAAATACTTTCACTCTTTTCTTATAGAGATCTTCAATGAAAACACAAAATCTCTTTCAGGAAATGAAAATCAGATCAGGTGGAATATCTCTGAACAGTGTTTTCACAGAGTCTGCAATAAAGCATGGAGTTGCACCATTGAAACAATGTGGAATTGAATCTATTATCAATTTTACCATCAAAAAGCATTCTACAATGTACCCTCAACACAAACAAGGTCATTCTCCAGTAAGGTTGGTCATTTCTTTCATGTAATGACAAGTGAGATTTGTGACCTTGAAGCTAGACTGGACTGGACTGGCCTAGCCTAAATGCTCTATCAATCAATAACAACAACTATTTTGCTGTGAGACACTTACCACATCCTGCTGTCCTCATCATCTTTGTACTGCAACATCTTGGCCTGCCTGGATGTCCACTCTGCAAACGCAGTTTATAAATTTGAATTCAACTGCTACCTGAAACAAATGCAAAACTGTGCACACACACACACACAAAGGGACCGTGCTACTTACCAGCAGAAGATCCAAGTCTAACAATGGCTGTCACTCCTGATGTCCTGGAAAACCCTCCGTTCAGCTGGCCCCCCGACCTGGGGTAGTCTTCCTCACCTGCAATGATTCAGCATACACTGGTGTGATTTAGGAACTACTGATGACTTTCTGAATTTACATGCAGTACATTACACCTTGAACACTAACTCTCCCACACAAGTATCAGTCAGTTTCCCATTTACAAGCAGAACTGTTCAACACCTACCAGGCTCTTCAGTGTGGTTTTCTGAGCGGATTCTTCAAGAGACCTCTTCATTAGATGTATTCATTCTAAATTCAGGAATCACTGAATCACACATGATGAGTTAATATGCATGCCCCAAACAATACTGCCTCTGTAAATAACACTCACTCGCACACATACATGCACCTCTCCTTGTCCCTGTGTAGTCAGTTTGAGATGCCTGCATACAAAACACAACTAAGAGACATCCAACAATAATATTATCCCTAACACACACACACACACACACACACACACACACACACACACAGAGACACACCTCGCACACATCTCTGTCCCTCCAAATGGTTCAGTGTCTTCAGCAGTCTTGAGGAACCTGCACAGACAAAATAATGAGTTAAAGTATAGGCCCTCAACAATGTTGCCTTGTGACTATCACACACTGGCTCACAACCACAATCCCATTCCCAACACCTCTCCCCTCCCCTTTCTTCCCCATCCTCCCCCTGTCTACTCCCTCCCTGCCCCATCTCCCCCCCCCCCCCACTCCCTCCCACCCCCACACATTCTTCCCAACTCACCAACACACACAGACACACAGTCATCTTGTATTTGGCTCTCCTCTCAGTCCAATGTTTGTAGTTATCTCGAGACACCTTCCTAGATAACAAAATTAAGTCAGCATAAACTTCCAATGATAATTTCATCCCTGTAAACAACATACACATACAGACACACACAGATACACATCTCACCTCCTTTCAGGTCCTCCAAATGGTTCAATGTCTTCTTCAGCAGTCTTGAGACATCTGCACAGAAAAACAGTATATGCCCCAAACACTGTTGCCCTTGCAAATAACATACTCACACACACTTCCTCCACCCTTCCTCCCCCCCTTCCCCCCCCCCCCCCCCCCCCCCCCCCTGTGGCTCCCTCCCCACCCCTCCACTCTCCCTCCTTCTCCAGCCTTCTTCCCCCCACTCTGTCCTTCCAAGCTGTTTTGTTAAAACTGAACACCTTTGATTGCCGTCAGCCATTTTATCTGAAACATAATTGCACACACACACACACACACACACATCCCTGGTCACACAAATTCACATACCTGCACCTTCTTATCTCTACACACTCCTCCACTTCTTCCTTCCCTATTCTCCAAAAATCCCCCTCTATCCAGTCTCAACTCACAAGTCATCAACAAATTCTTTTTCTTTTTAATTCACACAACCCTTAAAATGCATCTTCTAAAAACACATACCAGAACCTTTTGTAAAATCTTTCTTCAGTTAATTTCTTAAACTTTGAATTGAAGGAGGGCAGGTGGTGGGGGTGGGTGGGGGGGGGTGGGGGGGGGGGGGGGGGGGGAGGTTGAAGATGTTAAAAAAACTGGGAACATGAAATAATTAAAATAAAATATGAAACTCTTCAACTGGCCGCATAAGGGAACCATCACAATCCCTTTTAAAGGCAGGATATATTTGTATTGCCTGCTCCGAGCCCTTTCGTCCGCTGGGTCGGAAACTCATCAGGGAGACACGGCTGGCTTGTATCTGCGCTCCTGGCGTCAAATAGAGGACACACCACAGTTCCATAATACCGTGTTGTTCTCAACCACCAAGGTGCAAAAAAGAATCCAACTAGCACCCCCAAAGCAAAGCAGCGAAGAGTAGTAAAAAGGAAAACCAACGAAAGTGTTGGGAGGAAAAAAAGTTGCTGAAAAAACTACGAAACATAGTGCAAATAGTATAAATGTAGGGGGAGGGCAAATCTTTGAGCC